>WURS02019802.1:0-12005 GCA_011762765.2 Rhinocypha anisoptera | reverse complement strand
GGAGTAAAAGAGCTAGCACTAGATAGGAAAGGATGGAGGGCTGCAGTCAACCAATCTTCGGATTGAAGTACTGATGAAGATGAAAATTCAAATAAAAACGACTTCAAATTTTCCCTTCGGGTGCATGAAACCACTGGATGGGAAACCTGACTGGTATCTACATGAAGGAAATTGCAACGCAAAACATTAGGAACGTCAATAATGTATGGAGAGACTTGTATGAAAATATGTACATAAACAGAAATGGAAGAAAAACGAAATGAGACTGTGGCTACAAAGCAAATAAAACAATCAATATCCCAGCAGGTTTTACCAAAATCTTCGTTTATAACACATATCTAAATTTCCATTACCCGGAAGAATCACACAATTTTCTTACAGAATAGGTGACACGTCATTACGGAATGAAGGTCATTAATAATACGGATTTCCTAAGGTGATATTTGGGATCGTTCCAAAATTTCAAATCACTGATACGCACATTGAAATGAGAGAACAACTTTGCAATTCCACACAAAAATATTTTTATTTCTTACCGCCTAGGTTTCGACCAACATGGTCATCGTCAGGTGTTTGTCGAAACCTAGGTCGTAAGAAATAAATGTATAATTTCGTGTGGAATTACAAAGTCGTTCTCTCGTTCTCTCAATGTTCTGAGCAAATTTCACAAAGTTTCTCCTGAGACAACGAATTTCACTGATACATATTTTGATATGATGACCTAAAGTGACGACATTTTGGAAGGCAAATCACTCGATTGACCTCGGAAGAACGTGAAAGAGGATCACCCAAGTCTTCCCTCTTACCGACGATGAACTCCTCATTCAAAAAGCAACTTTCTCGCGGAGAATCTGACCAACCCGACGTTTCCCTTCGTCTGCATAACTGTCGCATCCGAACGAAACATTATTTTCGGGAGAGCAGGCATTGGGCACGTCGATAATATCGTTAGCAATAATTTATACGTTCATGCAGCCTTGGAGTGGAGTCATGTTTCCCCCCCCCCTCGATCTTGCGTGCGAGGGACATTTAGAAAAAATGAACATCGAATTGTGACGCGTCTTAATTATTCTTGTGCTCGTGAACCGACAGTTCCCTGTGGAGAGAACGATGGCTGATCACGCTTCAAGTATAAACTCGACCCCCCCGAACAACACCCGTCCACAAATCGTTGATCCCACACGATCCAGATGTAGTCACAACTGAATAGCAAAGCCTGCGTTAAATGCACTCTAGCTTCGGATCCACTGTAAAATTATTCGAGGCACATTTTCGAGTGGATTGCCGTCTGATCTTTGGCATTTGCTCTTTTCACGCCTGGTAAACAAGACGATTCGCGAATTTCACCGACTAATTATAACTCTCGTTCCATGATGACATCAACGTACCTACATATCAAAGTGAATGCGTAACCGGGAAGTCCTTTCGTGCTGTGTAAAACGATGGACGATTAACGGGCAACGGAATAAATTAGGGTCAGATACACCGAAATCATTGCATCACTGACATGACAGACATAAGACTAAAGACCTTTCCAATGAAAAACGTATTTGATCCAAAGACTATCTCCAGCCTTTAAAACCACTACACCCAAATTTTATAAAAAGATGTGCAGTGAGCATTTTTACATGTTTGGATTTAACTCGAAACGGTTCGTCCGTGTCCTCGAATCTTGCAATCTTAATTTGACTCAATCTCCGACGTCATACAATGAAATTTTGCACGGCATAGTCATATGTATTTCATTGTAACTTTCACATTATTGAAGAAAAGTATGCTTTTTGAATTATTCTTTTAAGAAAATCCTTTTGTCCTCGTAATATTGAGTTCGAAGATGCTTAAAATCCATTTTTGAAACTTTCAAAAAGAGCCGTTACGTAAATTGAATAAACAAACAAATAAATGAATTACTTGACGTCATAGCAACTACAGAATTGATAAATGGCAATGTAATAATAAGGTGGCGCATTACAACTATAATAACTATTTAAAGAAGGCCGTCATCCGATGTATAGTTGAAGTTGTGAAGAAAATGAAGCATCACCTTGGCTTCCTCTTGACAGCTAATTATTACGAGGCTCAAATATGTTTCCCTTATTCAATACACGCTGAGACATAACATGACCCCCTTAGGACAGACCTGGCCTTCATTCGACATACGGTAGTGGTATAAAACTATATTTTCATGAAAATAATGATATGTTATGAATAATAAAACTGACGGTTCTGGCATTGCGCAAATCAACGCAACGAAACCCAAAGATCGAGTATAACATAAACGAGATAAAGATCTCAATATAAGATAATGAATCCAAGTGTGTGAATAAGAGTTGAACCATGAGCAATTGAAGGGAAAAGGTTAATTTATATCACAATAATCTCTGAGAAATGAACTCCGATGCTTACAAAATCGTCGGAAATAATGTTTACACGTAAACAACTATAGTGCAAAAACTGTATGACACGAATGATAATTTCACGCACAAAACACAATATTTATACAAATACTAAACAGACTACAAGCTAGTACTTTCGAGTACACACGGTGCGTATTATTAAAGCACCAGGAATTACTCTGATATATTTGGAAAACGCAACTGACTTTTTTTTAAAAGTTCGGTAACCACGGTGGTTGCGAGATTTTAGGTGGAAGTTTAAAGATAACTTTTTTTCCATCTAGCAATCAATTCTCTCATTCATGATTCGAGAAATCACCTCATTGGCGGGCATGAATTTAACGACCCGGGCTCTATTTTGAGCACAACGGAGTGTGTCAGCCTTGAGATGTCGTCGCCAGCGTAATGGTATTGCAGCCAGGACCATCAAAGACGGGGAGGGAGGGGGGAGGGGGGGGGAAGGAGAGAAGGTGATCCCAGTGACCACCCAAAACCTAACCATTCCCGCCTTCTAATAATGCAAAGCTACACGTGGCAACATTCGTTACTGGATATTTCGCGAAAATCAATGCGAAGTTTGTTCCTCAACCTCCCCTTATAGTCAAGACCTGGCCCTTTTTAGGCGCACATAATTCTAATCGATACATAGTTCACGGCGTGCCATACGCCATGGGCATCTTCGGGGAGAGGGTGTGGGCAGCTGGCCTCTCCCCGAAGAAAAAAATGATTGCAGAATAAATCTAAAAGGGAATAAATGGAGGACAGACGACAAAGCTTATATCTATAGTGTGTGTCGTAGTATTGAAGACTTAACAAATAATGTTAACAAATACACATAAACAAATAAATATACATCATTTCCTCATCGCTTCCCAAGTTTGAAATCTGGCGATGGCGCTGCCACACACAATTTCTTCTTGCTGGCAGACGAATTAAATGGCGATTTAGTTTTTAAGAGTTAAAATAATTGCGCGCAGGATAAGTAAACTTTGAAATTCGTCGACCGTGTTGATCGTTAAAAGGCGAACATCGTCAGGTGGTGATGATGTCCACACAAGTGAACTAAACCGATCGCGCAATAAATCTATATATATATCTTTTTTTTCATGGAATTGCAAAAGTTTATTTATCCTGTGCATCACGAAAGAGCTCCACGTCGTAGAGCCGAAGATGATACCTTATGAAATAATTGAAATAAAATAGCAATCTTCCACTGCTAAGAATTCTTTTTTTTTTACAAATACTTGTACCCGATGTAAATTTTCGTACCTGACGATAACGGATTATGTTGAAAAACCTAGGTCGTACCACAAAAAATAAATTATTAGCAGTGGAAAAGTGCTATTGTGTTCGAGTTATTGTAACTTTGTGATGTCAGTGATTCCGAAATGTCATGACTCGATCGACACGATTGAGCGATTTAATTCCCTAATCACAACCCACTGAGATATAATGCCTCCTGCAAAACGGCCTCGGGATAGAACAAGCGGTGAAGATTCGGAAATGGCCGGCCGCACGCTGCTTGGCCGGCGCGTCCAAAAAAGCAAACACACCTGGCAAATAATCACCTTTGCGCGTCGAAATGGGATCCAGTTAGAAAGGATTTCACTGGGGGTCTCTTCGAGGCAGAAAATGGCTTCTCTAGGGGTACGAAGAGAACACGTGCGATGCCCGCTCCGAAATTCGTCCCGGAAAGTCAAAAAAAAAAAAAAAAAAAAGGGGGCGGACGACAATGAACCGTGTCTCGCTACATGTCGGACCTGCAGAATAATAATCGTGCCGTCCCCTGAAATGATGCCGGGAAACTGAAAGGAATCCATGAGAAAAAGTAATAACCAGGGGTAATATTACGTGGACATCCGACGTTTGACAACATTCGATCGATTCTGCAGGACGTGTTCCTTACATTCACGGCGACGTCATAGCTTAAGATGGCACATGGGAAACCTGTGATTTAACATCGTCTTGTCTTCACCTGAAAATTAAGCAATTGGTGACAGGATTCTTGAGCAAAACCGAAAAGAAGAGTTCAGAGACAAATTTAATACGGAGCGTAGCATTTTCTTTTAATCGCGAAAACATGGTCCGTCCGAGTTCATGATTACCAAATGAATACATAAATCGCACGATTCCATAGATTTTTATTTCGTGCAACGCAATTTCACCGTGATGCGACCTGACGATGCCGTATCACGGCGAGACGCGTAATCCGAGATAAAATTCTGAGGAAAAGTCGATTGAAGGGTAATCTACCGGTTTGGGTCAAGGTTTTTGATGGGCCTCTGGTTTTATTTGCCCCGCAACGCCTAAACTTAATCCCTCTTCAAGTCTGCGTACTTCTCCACCACCAATCAATCCATTATTACGGCATCGTCAGGTTGTATCAAGCGTAGTACGAAATAAAATTCTGTGTAAAAGTACGATTTATATTCGATATTTCCAGGCAGAACTCTGTGGAAATCCATTTCTGAGAAATAAGAATAGCGTACCACGTATTTTTCCGCTAAGATTTTTAAGGTAGGTACCTGAAGATGACGCCGTAGCGTTGAAACTCGCAGTGATGACCCCTCCCTGAGGAAATTGACCAATTCCTGTTTCAGTCGGGAAATGAAATTCAGCGAATTAGCCCCCAGCAGCCACCACTCCGAGTGCGGAAGAAATTCGATGGCATTAGATCGAAGAGGAGGAGGAGGAGGGCCCGGACATATCTGCGTAGAGAGGGAGCACTCAGCCGGTTGCCATGGCTACGAGGCAGCAACCTCCCACGTCAAAAACGATGACGTGATCACCGCTAGGAACTAACCGTGGTCCCCTGAGGCATAGAGAAGGGGTAAATTGCGAGTGGGAAGCTATGGACGCGACTGATTAAAACATGTCAGTGATACACTAGCGGAGGGTCTTGAATTCCTGATTAAAGAGCCTAAGTAACTCAATCGATATCCGAGTCAACGAAATTAAACGCCATAATAAACTCCGTGATTAAATTCACAATTGCTACCCTTGCACTAATACTCATTCTAGACTAGTGAAATCCATCTGGATTTTACCGTTTGGACATGAACAGATTGACGAAAGAAAAAGAAATGAAATATACTTTGTAAGTTGCAAAGAATATTATTGTGGTACCTCCATTTTTCTGTCAAATTTACGGTCAACCGATTTTCGTCCCTTCCTCGATTAAGCGATATATCATCAAGCAGCGCCAGAGATGTACACGTATTAAGGAGCAAATGAATTGGTTCACGCCCCAGTATTTTACATCGGACAATCGTGCGGCCTCGCTCTGTCGTCCTAGAAGCTTGAAGCAATTCCATCCGAACCTCCGGCTTCAATTTACCGCTTGAAAAAAGACTGTTTTACTGACCTCCAACCATAACCCCCGCTTTGGGATGAAACACATGAAATTATCACGCCGAATGAATGCAACCGACAGCCCTGGAGATGATTACTTTACCATCGTTGCGCGCATCACTGTTTGATACCGCCTACAACAATGCCAAAATCGGCATTTTTCTTTCGCCATATGGTTGGACGATGTTACCCTGAAAACGAATGCTACGTATCATTCTATTGTTGGAATCCATTTAGAAAATACTTGCAGAACGTGGGATCCATCCGAAAAGAGCCTCGCTTGTGAAATGGAGACAGTTCGGATTCAGAGAAGCTCGATCCGTCGTGAGATTGCAACGATAAGGCCAAGAAGGTTACAGCAATTCTTTCAGAACTCAGTTGGGAGTCGTTGAAACGAATGCTACTTAACGCTAAATTGAATCTATTTAAAAAAAAAAATAGAACCGATGAATTCGGTAGAGAAAGTTCAATGAATCAACTGACCTATGTGTAAAGCAACTGCCGAGGGACGCCTTAGCTGATAAATTTAGGGATTCTATCCTTCCACGGACACTGCAAGAAAGTAACCGTGAAAATACTGTTTTGAAAACCTAGGCATTTTATGAGGGTTTACCCACAAAACTTGGTGTTCTCAATCCCTGCCATACACAGTTAAGATGCTTGAAATTCAGCTATAGATCTCACGCACACGTGGTTCACCAGAGGGGTTATTCTATATTTTGAAAATCAGGTCACTGCGGCTCAACCCATACCTTATATGGAAGACTACATCGTTTATCTTCCTGCTAAAAGAGTACGCCACTGAAAGAGTTAACCATTACTCTTGCATTCATAAAGTTGAGCTTCCAATCCGACATTTTAGTTCTAACTGGCGCTAGTGCCGCTTTAACTGCAAAGATTTAGTGGAAATAAAACGATTTTCGTGGCATACAAGCAGAAAATCCTTCCCTTCTGCATATACTAACTATTAGGCACCATTGTATGTCAGTTGTCATCGTATATTTTTGTGAGATTTGTATTATAATTAATACTTCAAATTTATGTAATTGCCGTCAATGTAATATACGTATTACTGTTGGTCCATCAGATTTCATAGTTTTATGACGTCGTAATGGTAAGATACAAAACGAACGTCTGGCAGTTAATTCTTCCACTGAAGTTACTTGTGAACCGTAGATTTCATGAGTCAACGGCTGACCAAAAGAGGTATAAAAACAAAATAGATGAACTTCGGAAATATAAAATAATCCCCCCCCCCCGCCCAAAAGAAAATCCCCAGCCTAATTTTTCCCTAAGGGTAAAAAAAAACCCTTCATGCTCTTGGAAAGAACCGGAAAGTACGCAAATTTTGGAGATTTAAGGCTAGTTTGAGCGATAAATTAAGCAAATACGGAATTCGAAATGACCTGTAGCCGTGCAAGTGGAACGCATTGGCTATTAGGATCGCCTCCGAGTCACATTCATTACAGGGAGCCTCCCTCGGGCGCAAATATAATCCAGACCGCTCCCTCCCTTCGGGCGACTCCCGGAGTGTCTCTCGCTTCGTCGGCTCACCTGTTCCAACAGCTTTCCGTCCCACCACCACAGTCCCCGTATCCCCCCCTAACACCCCTGGCATTAAAGTAGCTTTTAAACTTCGGAGTCGACTGGTGTGGAGGACGTGACTACCATAACAACACCGCTTCCCACCTCTACTTGTAGAAGAACAACTTCCACTATTCTAATTGTTAACGGTAGTTATCACAAGCACGGCGAGACAAATGTTACCATCCTGTCTTCATACTGGCAATCACATTCTTCTTCCCATGCGCTTACGCGTAGCTAACGCCGTCTACATTTACGTGATATTATATAAAACACTTGCCCGCGTCACTTGGTGACAGTTCTTGTTAAAATAATTACTAACCAAAATATACTGTGGTTTTGTAAAAATTGGTTACATAAATATTTTAAGCGCTTTTCTTTTGTTTTCTTATTTTAAGCTCACAATGATTCAACCATTTCATTACACCTTGAAGGCCTAATTTATCTCATTTTCTGGAGCCATACCATTTTGAAATCTTGCAGTAGTAGTATTTTTTGTTTATAGGGTGCTTCGACGGCTATGGTCATTTTGCACCTATTCAAGTCATAGAAAAAACCCATTTGGACAAACACAACATCCATGCCCCGGGCGGGACTCGAACCCGCGACCTTTGGGTTAGCCGGCGAGCGCGCTACCCACCAGGCTAAACCCGGTCGGCTCAACTTTGGTTTAACTTCACAGTTTGTATGAAAGTTACTTCATTGATTATTAATTGGATACCAAATTTCATTTCATAATTTGTCATTAAATCTTAGATATATTTCTGTAAGCGAAATACTCTTTCATATCTAAGGACCCCGAATAAAACACAATAGGTCGATTTGGGCATGACTGTCAAGAGAAAAAGCACTAGAACTTAGTGGAATGGTCTTAAGCACACTACATTTGCTCAAAAGTAATAGTTATTGCAGTTGTAAGAATGTCACCGTCGATAAAATTACTTCATTACTGTTTATTTTCCGTGGTGAGAGTTATACTTTCTTATAAATTTATAAAGTTAAACTAAGAACAAATTATTAACAATCATGTGATTACCATCCCTGAATTACTTTTCTTTCATACAGGAAAAGTAAAAACTACTGAATTATTTTTGAAAAACTGCCATTGATAGTTAAAAACAGTTATGTATACATCAGTTATGTATCAAGGGCGAAATTTCGGCTTCCCTGTAGACATAAATTCTTTCTCTTAGATTATAACAAAAAGGATTCTGCCAATGTTAAGTTTTAACTTTTGCCTAAAGCTCCCTTCATCTTTCATTTGGAACTTTCGTATATGTCACGGTAACCACCACTAATGTAACGAAAAATGAATCCCAGCTCTGCAAGATAAAGGCACGCTGCGATCGTTTTGGGTTGAATAGTAGAAATATGTAAACAAGTTCTTTTCCTCTTTTAATATATTTTATAGTATATGTATTCCTATTCCTGACGCCATAAAAAAAATATTGGTCCTGGGCCCATAAGACACAGAATCAATTTTCTAGTTTAAAAGTCCGTCCTGTGAACTGAGAAAACATTAGATATCAGTTGCTTATTTCAATTCGGGGTGATTAAAGATAATAGAAATTTTAAGACAGTGATAGAATGTAGAATGCTAGGCAAGAGGGTTTATATGGAGGTAAGGAATTATTATTCTGGCTGTAATTATTGCGGGAAAATAATATCTCGATATCGCTCGGGTTTGCACCGCGTTTGTTGACATAAGGTGATAAGTTGACTTGTAAACTGAATGTAAATTTGACGAGGTGCGTGAAATTACCAAAGAGAAGCGATACTTCCTTAGACTTATTAGGGAGGCAATCGAAATAATTAAAACGCCGAATGACTTCAACCGATAAGACGGCTCTACACTACGTACTGCGTGGAAAACCGTGGAGAGAGCAACAACGAAACGGGACGCCCTATATGAAGGCGGAAAAAAACCACAGAAATTTCACCCTCTACAATAATCCACTTTTACCATCTCCTCCCTGGTGACGACCAAGTGAGACGGTAACAGTGTTATAACGATGTGAATCCCATCGAGAAAAAACGCGCCAGTCAGTCAGAAGTGACATAGTTAGGCACACCTGACGGCTTCTTTACTAGATGTACCTTTTCTAACCGATAGTTCCTTACAGCCAATTGCTACCTGTACTTCGAAATCACCCAACCGTTAGCTTATTTAGCCTGTTTAGATATTCTATCCATGTACCGACTCCATCCTACTCAATTATACTCGATAATCTAACCTACAGAATCCCATTGCTCAGCCTATGAGCGAAGCACGCCATAAATCTGCTAACAAGATTTATCTCTCTTCCTTCGCACAGGTTAACTTAGAAGGCAACACAGGATTCCTACATGCAGCGGACAAAGAAACATGGACAGGAAACATGGCGGGGACAGGAGGAACGCCAAATAACGGCGGACGACTGACGAAGAAATGAGGAGAAACGAAGGCAAGGCGGATTGCAAAAATTTTCCGGACAACTTATACAGTGCCACGAGAAGATGCCGCTTCACGTCTGACCCCCGAGAAAAACAACAACGACTCTAGTTTTACTGACCTGAATATGGCGCCTCAAGCATGGGGAACCATCTTTTCCTCCTCATGGAAATACTCTTTTTTTCCCATATAATATATCGCTTCACAGAACCACAACTGCTTTTTGTATCCGAATAGTAAACTGCCGCCGGCCGAGTTAGCCAGGTTTCCGCGCTCGCCGGCTAACCCAAAGGTCGCGGGTTTGAATCCCGTCTAGGGCATGTTAGTGGCTCTTATCCAACAGCGTTTTTTTAATGATATGAAGCGGTGCTAAATGACCATAACATTCGACGCACCCTATGAACAAAAATACTAATAGTAAACCGGTAGTTCTCGGACTCCATCTCACGTCAGGCGAGCTTTGGTGATGGTTTAACCGGATTCCATCACCGTCTCTGACAAATCTCAAAAACTTAATGTCATTCCGGAGGAAAATATTTCCTAATAGATTCCGATTAGTACGATTCTCTTTAGATTAAATGTTAATTGGCTTTTCCCGCATTCTACGTACAATGTTATTGTCACTGAAATGTTTGCATGTAATTATTTTCTCTGCATGTGTATCACATCTAATATAATATTCATGTGGGAATGCATGCCTGGTGTGATGGCTCACTCACCCCCTGTCACATGCCCTTGCGGAGTCTTTCAGGGTGCTACGTATGCATAGACATACGCAACCCCTTATATTATGACATACCCACAGGATTTTTCTGGTTTTCGGTAAAATTTTATACTGAATAGATAAATTCTGTATTTATGCTAATCAGCAATAAACATCTTGAACTGAAAAAAACAGGAACACAATAATTGGCCTTCGACCATAACACACCAGTTGGAATTTCGGCGAAACTGATGTCATCAAAACCTAAAGAACGTCATGCAAACCCGAGGAGAATTGAATTGAATTAAATTTTTTATTGTTTTCCTCTGGGTATCACCCATACAGCAATTTTGAATACATTCCATATACACTGCTCATCATCAGGATAATAACAAATAAATAACAGTAAAAAATCAATATCAAACAACATTTGCACCTCCCTTGTCATCATAACATAAGCAAAGAAAATAAAAAGAGATAGAAAAAGAAAAAAAAAGGCATTAACATCTTTGAAAATGACAAGGGCCTCAAAGATCAGGGAAGCACTCCTCAACAAGAATACAGTAAAATCTCGACTTGAAGGTGTTCAAAGAGTGGGATTTCCTCAAATCTGTAAGCAATGAGTTCCACAGTTGAGATGCCGCTACAACAAACGATTTGCGGAACATGGTGGTTCGATGGGATGGAGAAAGAATGTTACTTGGTTCCATTCTACTGACCATATTGTGTGATGAAACTCTTTTGGGAAACATTTCAATCAGATAGGCAGGTTTTTGGTTAGGAAAGATGGAAAATAGAAAACACCCAAGAAGGTATTTATGGCGCGTGGATATATTTACCACCCTAATCTTTTGTAATAGGGAGTAAGATGGTCATCTTTGCGCAGATTGAATATGAAACAAATATATGAGTTGAGGAGGCATTGCAGCTTAACCTCATTCTCAATTGTCAAGTCGTTATAGACTTGACAATTGAGTCAAGTCTATAATATATAAAGTAATTGAGCAACAGTAAACAAAGTAAGGGAAAATTAGCGAGTTAACAAGCAGTTGATGGGTGTGTGAAGGTAACAGGTGTTTGTTGACTTTAAGTTGATATAGCGCCATATTTACTTTATTAGAGATGTGAAGTATTTGATTATTCCAAGATAAATTATCATTAAGTTGTTAACCAAGATTCTGAACAGTTTTAGAGTAGGGTAATTCAATATCCCCAAACTTTATTCTGGGTATGACCTTGAAATCAAGTTTGTTAATTATTTTAGAGCTCCGGAATACAACAGCTTGGGTTTTGCTACTGTTTAGAAGAAGGAGGTTCTTATTGGCCCAATTAATAATAGCAGAGACATCTTCATTAACCTTTGAAATGATATTAAAAATCTCGTAAGGATAATCATGATAATATATTTGAAGATCGTCAGCATAAAGCAAGTGTTTGCAGTGCTTGATACAATACGGTAGGTTGAGAATGAACAGAGAAAATAGCAAAGGCCCAAGGACAGAACCCTGTGGGACTCCACAAAAGACCGAGCTCCACCTAG
>WURS02019791.1:0-12005 GCA_011762765.2 Rhinocypha anisoptera | reverse complement strand
ACAATCCCCCCTCATACCCTTCCTTCCCCCCTCCTCCACTCGGTGGAGGGTATATATATGATGATTTTGTAACTTCAAGGTAGTGTACCTGATGATGGTCTAACAGCCATCTTGAACATTAAAATTTTACTTCATCATCTAGTATGTCAAGACCGGTGACCGAAAAACTCGTTTCACAACCATTACACGGATTTTTGGTTAGAAAATAGTGCACAAATGTATATAATATCTTATATAAGTGTCTGTTTTTTTCAATCAGGGTTTCTTCGCTTTATACTCTCTCATTTATATCTTCCACTTGCCTTTTCAATATTATAGAGTGCTTTTATTAACATATAAAACTACGAAACTACCCAAATGTTCCCTTCAATAATTATTACTAATAATAACAATAATTTCCTTAACTGAAGGATTTAACGAAGTTCCCAGGTTAAAATTCAATTGACACATTCAAACTCCATCAGTTTAACCGATCATGGATGTTTTTCCGGATATTATTTTCTTCTAGGGATCCCAAAGGCTAGACCGAATAAAGAACCATCTTGAATTCGCGACTGTAGCTTAGTAAATAGTGGGATCTGCACTCGCACATAAGAACCAAAGTTTTTGTTGATTAACTTAGTGGAAATCTAAATCGAATAATCCTACTCTTTGACGGCTGAAGACTACTTTCAGTCCAACCTTGGTTTTCTTATTTACTACATCATTTAAAAATCAAAGCATTCTTTCGGGTCCTTGAGTTTACACAACGGGACTCGTGACGGTGGCACACGCAATGTCAAAGTGGAACTGGTTCGTTTCTCTCATCAACTGCCAAGTTTATGTGGTGTCTGCCGCATGGATTGGATACTTGGACCTTTCACCGTCGATTTTTTTTCCTCCCTTTGATAATAAGCCATTCCTCCAAGGGACACGTATTGAGCAATCCCTTAAAATATGCGCGCAAATCCCGGTCGTTCCGATCCATTAGCAGGGAAGAAATTACTTTTTAAATGCCAATTCACATTCTTTTGACTTGGCATGCTTAAAAAAAAAAACATTTTAAAAGCTTCGTACCGAGAAGACTGATTGAGTTTTCTGAATTTTTCTCTTGGGATTCGTATTCATTCACCCTTAACGTAAAGACTTTGACGGTAATTATTTTGCTCAACATCTACCGAAAAGGAAGGTTAGGTGTACTGTAAGGAAACATTAAAAGAAAAATATATCAGCCAGCAAATCTCAAAGGATTGATAATTTTTCTTTCTTTCAGAAAACCAAAAATAATAAAAACTAAAGAGTGTATTGGAATTCAACTTTATCTCGGATATTTGAAAATTTCAATGGCTAAAATAAATTATGTAATATTCAACTCGTGACCACGACTATCTTTACATTTACGTCTTTTGTCCCATTTCTTTCCCAAAGATATTATTAGGCTCGTTTGGAGTACAATGCATAATGTACAATGGGCGTGGCATTCCGTACAAGCAAAATAGAAAGTCTGATGGATACCAGAATTTAAATCGGAATTTCGTCAAAAAATAATAATCGATTATCTGTAACCAAACCAACATTTTAGCTAGAAAATGCAAGTGATTATTTCCTGAGGCGTAGCTATCTTATAAATTTAGTTCAAGAGCACTGTCACTGTGTCCTTGCTAGGCTCAAAAACTATCTAAATCAAAGTGACAATATATTATATACGATAACTAATCTGCTTTAATGAATGGAAAAGGATTTTTTTTTACTGTCAGTCGCAATTTATTTGAAAGCGTTCACATTAAATTTATTGTGTCCGAATTGACCTAAAGATTATGGCCGAAAAATCAGGTAACTAACGATTTTAAAACAAAAATTTTAATTAGAGTTTAGACGACCGAAACGGAGAAATTTTCCTGAATAGGTCCTTAAATTCTATTGTAGATTTTCATAATCTCTCAAAGGTTGCAGCATCAGCCAACCAGATATGTATAATTTGGCTTCCTCCAAAAATTACTACTGAGTACGATTTCTCGTAAATAATCCGGAGATCAGACGAAAAAATAATGGTACCTATAATTACATAATAGTGGCCGTGAGAAAAAAATCAACTGGCAACACCCAATTTCTACCTATACGGAAATCATAATTACAGGGCATGGATCATAAAGGAAAAAGATGAAACTAGGACGTTATTTATGTGAGAAAAACCAGATTGGACACGTTTCCTGACGGATTTTTACGGATAATTAACAGAGATAGTAGCAACAACGAGAATAAAAAATACGCAGGTTAAAGACTAAAATATCGAGAACATTAACAGTAACGATTTGACATGATCACCATCCATATCGGACTGAAGTACTGGCATTTTGCGTGTGCGATTAAAGCGAATATATAATTTGTACCTCGTTACTCGGTATAATGTTCCATTTCCAAGTAATTAGTCTTCATTGTTCCTCCTTTAATTTATAGAATAGAAAAAGGAAAAAGTAACGTAGATTTAAACTAGGTTTTTAACTAACTCAAGTTTAATGAATATTATTAAATATGCATTTACGATAAGATTGTAATCCACCTCGAATTCGGAGTACTAAAAAAATCGGGGGAAGATTTTCAAATTCTGATTGGTTTTTCAGCAATCGACCACATTACTGCAGGATACTATTCCAATTATAAGTATGGGAAATTTAATTATCGATTTGGGGGAAATGAAGTTATAATTTTATGAATCTAGACACAATGTCACCAGGTTTATGCGTGTACATCATTGGCTACTACCTCAAATTCATACTCGGATTTTTTTTAAAAAGGTATATTTAATTAAGTGGGTAGAAAAAGGAAAGGTTTTCTTATTCAGGATGAACCATTAAAATACTAATTTAAAAAAATAAATTTTCAAATAAAAACTTGAATTCTATAGTGAATGATTTTTATCTCAAGTTCCAGGACTGGGTTTCATTATTTTAGACAGTAAACCAGCGTTAACTTCGGATAAATATAAGGCTCGGCTAACAAACTTATATAGCGCAGTTATTTCAAGAAATATGCTGTAAAAGAAAATAACCTTATATGAAATAATAGCAAACAATTTGCCTTTATAAATTCATAGAAAAATCCGAAGAAGTTTATAAAAATCTCTCGGAGTAAGACACTCATCAAATGGGTACTAGGGAATACGAGGAGTTTTCCCAGTGACAAACATTTACTCAATACCAGTACACGTCGCCATGCTCAACGCCTCGACTGTTCTACTCTCAACAAGAGAAATGCAAACAATAGAATGGCGCGTGTCTTATGAGCGGGGAGTTAAAATAAATGGGGGAACGTTTACGACCAGAGGAACAGGCGTGAGTTCGAATCCCTGAAGAGGAAGCTTTGTACTCGAACTGTGCCCTTCACTCGACGGAAAAAAATGAATAGAGAACGCGAGCAGAACGTCGTCCTTCGCAAAAGACTCCTCGTCTTGTTTCGTAAGTGGACAAGAATATCCCCACTCTCCACGTTCCTCGTAACCACACGGGTCGTTCCTGAAATTCTCCCAGAACCTTGACTGTGACCACCTGCGGCGAAAGTCAAATGAAGAGGGCGTGATGGAAACTGCACTTCAAATCTGACGCGGCGAGAACAATCATGCTCCACTTTCATTGAGTTCATCTACTTCATTAAAATTGTAACGTGCTGATAAGTGAAATTTATGAAATGGTTTCAGCCTTTACTTGGTGGAATTTTTCCATCGTAGAATTTATGTGGAATTGCAAGTGAAATTTAATTTGATTCAGTTTGGGTTCATCGTCATCATGGTGAAAATAAGACTACGAGAGAATTCTAAGGTTAAGTAGAGAGAAATGAAAGATGGACAGAAAATTACAATGTACTGCAAGATCTCAACACTTTTTTTTCTGATAAAAGTACCTTGAAAAATTTTCACAACCTTTATCCTGACCAGAATTTCCCGGACAATGCATTTTTAGACGTAAAATAACAAAAACAGAAAGAAAATTTCCCGAAGGAAACTGTAGGGAAAAGTGTGAAGCACCACTTCAGAAGGATTCAAAGTGTAAAAGCCGTATGAATGTGTTAAATGGCAAGAAAATGATTTGGAAGAATGGAGTGCATCAATCTTATGATTAAAGAATTGAAGATGTGGTAATGATGACTCTTAATTTCAACAAATCGATCGCTAAATAGGGGAAATTAAACTTTGTCGGTTCAGCAAAAGAACCGACAATGTTTAATTTCCCCTATTCATGAAGTTGTTTCACCAAGTTGAACCGAATTCTAATGAGCTAAAGCAATCGCTGTTGTCAAGGAACTTATTAGTAATATCCACTCCAGTGTATCTAGTCCGCAACATCGTTTGATATTCATAATATATGACAAGAACCCTTAAAGTTTATGGTGTGATTGTTACAGTATCATACGTTACAATCTTAGACATTTTCGGAGAGATTTAAAGTTGTCAGTGTATCAACAAAAAATTAAGAATTTTGTGTTATTTAACTGCGTTAAAATTAATCAATAAATTTCTCCGTAGTCAAATTCTAATAAATATCTTCTAATATGTTACCATGATATCCGTAAGGTACGTGCGTCTCCTCGTCAGATCTTAGTACATAATCGATTTTCTTTTTGATTGGGATCAAAGTGTACGGTATGCCACTCGAAATTTGACTAAAAGGCAATTAAATTCTAATAATTTCATAATCGAGAGCACCGATAATACACAAAGCTTCTCGCAAGTTTTTGTCCATCTTTTAAATCTTCAAGTAATAGGTAAATTAGGCATTCAAATGGAATCGTGTACTTTTGGGTCGATTGTGAGTAAGTATTGAATATATGTCTATTTATGAATCGTGATACTTAACTGCATTTACCTATCCCAGGAAAAAGTATATGACATGTCAATAGACTATGGGCAAAAATCAGAATTCAGAATCAAAAATCAGAATCTAAAAAATAAGATCAAAAATACCTAGGAGTCCCTTTGTATCAGGATGTATCAGGCAATTGGTAAATTAAACCAGGGATTGAATAAACGAGTAGGCTCTACTCGCGGAGGACACTATCGAAAACAAGTGCATTTTATGACAATACGTGAAAGGCAAAGAAATTAAGTGAATAAAGATTGCGAACCATGTGGAGATCGCGTTAATAACGATCACGTTGTTTCATTGCCGATGGTGGAATAGAGGCAGAATAGGGTGAAGGTAGCAGCGACCATCACGAAATGGGATTTGGAAAGACTAAAGACCTTGGGCAGGACCAAATAAAGGTTAAAGATCATAAGTCAGAAGCTTACAGTCATCAATAAAAAGGAAGAAAGAAAAGCAAGGAGAAAATGGATAAAGCACGGCATTAAAAATCAGTTCGTCGAAAAAATATCGGTTACAGGAAAGGAAGATTAGTAAAATACACTTGGATCGATCGAGGCATACCTGAAATGATGGGAAATGAAATATTTGTACCCTGTGCACGAATAACTAAGAAAGCTCGCTCTAGTCAGAGAAAAGAGAAGGATTCATTCTTGAGGATAATCACGGAAGAATTCTGAACTACGGGAAGGAAATATTATACACATGGAAGAGTGTACGATTACAAAGCAAAGGAGATGCCATAAAATCCAGTTCCCGAATTGGAAGAGTAAAAACAAACAGCCAACAAGGGAGAAAATATAGCATTACAGGAGATAAGACCAGAAATGAAAGATATGAAGACGCAATAAAATAAAGACACATATTATTCAATGATGATGGATGCCAAGGGAAAAGATATTATACCCTTCAACAATCCCGCATGGCGGAGAACAAACGGAAATAAGAATTCAACGCCGACCAGTTGCTTGCACACTTAAATGTTGACATTCAATCTTCCATAAAGAGTTATGGAAAAATATTGAAGGAGCAAGCGCACGTGACGTCCAAGGCCAAACTCAAAAGACTCTACAACGCTTGGGTATTTCCATTAAGAATTTCCATATTTCCATTTTCCACTACTGCGATCGTTATTGCAGTTTCCATCCAGATTATCCGTTTGATGTTTGTGGGATAATTCCTTTTACGAGATAGGTTACTAGAGTCTTGAACTAAAAATGTTGGAGAACCATAAACAAGAGTTCGTTTGACTCCTAACCTTTGATCAGCATGGCTCGGGTGCCTACCAGAAGCTTAAGCCAATATAGAGGTTCGCGTCATGGGAGGAGAGAGCGTAAAAGTGCGTAAGAACAAGAACCCCTTAACCTTATGAAAACGATAGTGAGAACAAGAACCTCTTAACCAATACAAGGGGAAAACGACCCGCAACAATTATAGCATATAATGGAACACAGAAAATACCATTAACTAATATGGTTATGCGTCAAACGTCCTGATTACAAAATAAATATTACTTTTTGGATTTTGACCAATCATGTGCTACGTAGAACGTCTTCCTGAACAAGTTTTCTATTCTTCTAGAATATCTTCATTTTTCCTTATCTTGTTCTGCTTTTCGGACGTTATCAGATCGGGTCTACTTTGCGGCTTTTTTTTAAAGAATTATTTGAGACTGTCGATTCGATTCCTAAAATTTTCCAGGTTGAAAAATTCTGTTATTATTCCAGTCTACTCTGTGCGTCCTTCCTAACATCCTTGCCCACCTTGAGGTTTACCTTTAACTATAGGAAATACGAGAACACTACATTGGCCAATCGATTTTCGTCCAATCTCAATAGATGTCCACAAAATTACAAATTTCCTTTTCGTATATATTCCGTGATATTCTCAGTGCGAACGTGGATTAACTCATTTTTCCTTTTTCCGTATTTATTCCGTGTTCTCCTGCATTTCTAGGTTTAAAAATCTTCCTCAAAATATGTATTTCCCCTCGAATTCTAGAAGCTCCTCTTTCCTATACATTACAAAACATTCCTCGCAATAGGTTTCTATGGTTTTATTACTGGGTTTATACTGTGTATTTTTAGGTTTTCAGGATAACGCATTATTTTAATGTATATATATTCTTTCTTAACTCGTGTGCCAGTTACAACTCCTGGCTCTTCCCTTTTTCCCTTCATTTTCAGTCCTTTTCATTTTCAGTCAGGTTAGATTCATTCTCCCAAGTATTTGAAGTTCTTCGATATTTTAATTTTCTCTTATTTTATCTCCATGCATATCTCTAAGGTGTTTTCATTCCATTTAGTTTGTGTGTTTAACAGTTCTTACATTAGCTGTAACAAATATAGAGGAACCAATAAAAATAGCTTTAAGGAAACTAATATTTTTTGACTTCAATGTTTTACTTTTTATCCTAGTTAATTTGATTCTATTGTTAATCCTTAATGTTTCTTCTTTACGTTTCCTTTATATATTTCGCGATCTCGTGTGTTACTATTGACGTAGGAAAGATTTTTTATGAAAATGGAAAGAAAATAACAGATGCAATACAAACTAAGAAAAAATTGAGAAAAGGGTGTAATTGGTCACTAACATTATTCAATGTCTTTAGACGATCAAGAATTGAAAATCTAATCTCAACCATGGAACAAGAATTATAACAAGACAAGTGCACCAAAAAGACCAATGCTGTTTTGCTGCGAATGACTAATTCGTCATTTAGAAATCATCGGAGTATTTGCGAAGCCCTCCGACTTCATAAAATTTGCAAGGTTACTTGTTTAGAGGCCAATGCGTATAGCTTAATGCCTTACGTCGAATTAGACTACTATTCTTGAAACCCCACTAAAAAGCAAAACAAGGCAACTTTATTTCTGCCGTGTCATTAGACTATATAAAGATTCAAATATCACACGTCTTCCTTAGGGAGTATTGAAATGCACTGTCTAAAGCATTCGAGTACAAACTGACTCACACAGGTACATGATATTCTTAAGGAATCAAAATAAAACTACTTTTAGTGTATTACATTAAATTACTTATTAGTGTTAAAGAGAGCTGCACCCCAGTTAATACCCTGAGTTATTTTTTTAGTACCGTAACTTCGTAGGAAACCACAGGCGTCACAGGGAAAGAAACTAGTCCCTCGACCCTGATGTGTAAATTTTCACACAACGTTGGGCTTAGTAATAGGGTGAACTGTACACGCAGTTATCAAACCGATCTTAAGGATGAATCTATGCTGTTGTTAGAATCCTATAAGCATTTGAAAATTGTACTTATGATAAATCCTTCTTCTTCACTGAAATTAGTCTCATGTTTCACTTGGATTCTTTCTTTAAAGAAGTAAATATAATCCCCTGCCTCCAATTGGAAATGATATGCATATTAAGCTGAGCAATTCTTGTTTGCCAGACAGAGCTAAAACAGCTTTTTTCGAAGTGATCTATGAACCAGAAAAAATATGACATTAAGGGTAGAGGAGTTCACACTAATTGCTGGATGTTTTTGTCCGCGTTCTTCTTCCGAAGAAAGAGGGGAAAAGAGGAACAATATCTTTATACTTAAAATCCTGCATTTCACTTATTTTATACCATCTTCTACCTCTAAGCATTACCCTGCAAGCCGCCGCAAGGGCGTGTGGCAGGTGGTGAGCCACCACCAAATATTCATATGCACTCCCAAATGCAAACGTTATGAGACATATTACACCATATATACCATCTATTTCACATAAAGTATATGTTCTCTTTCCTATCTTTCTTCACTCCGCTTGTCTCGTTACCACTTCCCTTTAACATTTCTTCATCTCATACTTCATTCCCATCCGGATATTATGCCTTCTCTTTAAAAGTTTCCTCCCAACAAACTCCTCTCTTCCAACGTGAGTGATGAAAGAAAAGTCAAAGTGAGATAGAAAAAGAAAATCTTTGCCGTGAAGGGAAATGAAACAACACGATTTTCAACACAAGAGTATTCGCATTCCATATTTAATTCCCAATTAAACTGCAAAAGGTTATCCCTCGGGATTGGACGTCCGCATCACAAAGTTTCCGCGCGTGTGAGCCGCATACAATCGTTCGATTTCGCAAAGGCCAAGGTTAATTTCATCTCGTTCCTTTTCATCCCTAATAGGCAATCGGAGGAACACCGAAAAACCCGCCCAGAGATGAGTTCGGCCATTTGCATCTACGGAACGAAAGAGAAGAAGGGAAAGGTCTGAGCCGACGATGGCCGGGAGCGTGGGTGTGGTACGGTAGGAGGAACAGGGAGGATACGTTCTCTTCGGACAAGATCAAAGCCGCCGTCCGGATGCCTGTTCGTCGCTTTTTAAACAAGGCGATAACGAAAAAGAGAGAGGGAGAGAGCTTTCGGGTTGTTTGTCTGTCTTGTATTACAAAAGAACCAAATAATGTCTACATTTCATGTGCCGAAGTTAATGTGTTTGATTAACTTTCGAGACTTAAGGACGACCAGATGCTCCGTTTTTACCGATCTATTTTCTAACACCTTTGAGCATTGGGAACCATAATCAGAACTCAAAAACAGCACTATCTTCATTCGTAATTAAGATTTGACCAGATCAATAACTTCAACTCTCCGCACTATTATTCTAGACACTAAAACACTATTTTTTACAAAATTTGAGGTTTATGTGTCAATCATAATTGCATTTATAGTTTGCCATTTACCTTATTCTATAAATCTTGTCGCCTAAATAATTCTATAATTGTCTCTGTTATTCCAAAATGTCTCAAACGGAATGCAATAAGTTTTTCTCCTCTTTCACATATTTTCGTTGCACTTCTTTGTTAGATGATTATTTGAAAATATTACTCATTAGAATTTCAAATAATTTTGCTATTTCGATCGCAACAAACCTTAAAATATGTAATTGTAGTCAGTATTTCCTTTTCCGGACAAGTTTACCAGGAGAGAAATAATGTCACAACATGAATTCGACGAAGCAGACGTGGAGAGCGATCAACGACCCCAGGATTAATAATAACGGAGGTGCACGGTGTTCAATGACCCCAGACACCCAGCACATTCGAAAAGAGTATCATTCGAAAGAATATACAACTGTGAAGGTTGTCTTTTATCGAGGGTTGGCGAAGGAATAAAGGAACAAAAAAAATACTTTAGAAAAAGAACACAATGCCGAAAAATTAAGAGGAAACAATAATCATGAAGACGAGGTCTAGAACACTACGAAATCACAAGGTTGAAACAAAATGGGATGGGATGGTAAATGGGATTAATAAAAAAGCAATCGAATAGTGTTCTTAACCGTCTGTGTCATTAGCCGAATGGATGCGTCTATGATTGAATACTACCGCCATTCTCGATGTGAATGAGAGAAAGAAAGGCAACGAACGTTTACTTTGAAACTTTTCCACTACGAAATAACGTTTAGGTTATAGCAATGCTTTCTTCTGTCTTAAGGGAGGTAATTACAGACTCAAAGCCACAGGTAGGGTAAGGGCCAAAAGCAATATCCCGGCATACTCGGCAAGCTTTGAACAAAATATTTTCTCGGGCTTGTTTCATATTCATAATGGTAATTTAAAAGATGGAATATCACATTTTTCAGGCGTATAATTTTCATCAAGGGCTCTAGGGCACATTTAAGAGGAATTTCCTGAGCAGTTTTGCACATATTTTCGAAGGGAAAAACGAGGACATTAAAAGGTAATTTACCTTTATTTTTTCCAGACTAAATCCACCATTCAATTTTCCACTCCGTCGTTAGCTCTCTTTTACACTAATAAATAATTAGCTAGGAGAGTAAATTCTAAATGACTCGGATTAGGCACCCTTTTTACACGATCGATTTTGTTTAAGTATTTTGAAAATACGTACTCGAAAAAAACATTATGCTCATGACGCGTGTAACGTTGCTGCAATATAAAGAAAACTTCTCCTTCGTTGAAGATGGTAATTAAAGCGTAACCATATTAGATTCACAAGATATAAAAATAAATGTAGCTCAAGCAAGAATTTCCGGCCGGGTTAGCCTGGGGGTAGTGTGCTCGCTGGCTAACGGGTCGCGGGTTCGAGTTCCGCGTTTATCCAAATTGGTTTTTTCTATGATTTGAAGAGGTACGAAATGACCATAACCGTCGAAGCAAAAGGATACAAATAAAAATACTACTATTATTGTTCAAGCAGGGATTTCCTTCAATAAGAAAGAAACAGCTATTAACATCTGTATACATAGACGAAATTGAAAAGATATCCATTTTTTAAAAAAACTTCATCTGGAATATAGCCTTTTGCGGATCACAAACGTTGATCATAAATAAAAAAGAGAAACAGAGAAAAGAGGCCGTTGAAATGTGGTACTTGAGAAGATCTGAAAGAATATCGTGGAAGGATAAAATACGTAATGAAGAGATCCTAAAGAAAGTCAATGGAAGATGATAGTTATTGGAAACCGTGAAACAAAAAAAGAGAAAACTGGATTAGACATCTTTTTAAAAATAACAAGTTCATCATCAATTTCACGTGAGGAAAAATTAAAGGCAAAAGGAGCACGGGATTTTGTCTACGATATTTAAGATGTTGCAAGGAAAAGTTACAAGGAAATAAAAAGTAGCAAACAACAGAGAGGAATGGAAACGAAAAAATTGTGTGCCAACCAATCAGATGATTGAAAATCATAGAAGAAAAGGTATACTTGGTGTTTGTATGATCTTTAACATATCTTTAAATACTTCTAGTAATCTATAGTAAGAATCTAAAAACTAAAAACAATAACACGAGACTACAACAATTCTTTCAAAGAGTTTTTATTTACTAAGTATTATTGGCTGTTAGAGGAAGTGACTATAGGAGAAATGGAAGCAAAACGAGAAAAAAACTGGAGATAGTAAAGTTAAATGGGGAATTTGGTTTACATGAAGGAAAGTTGTAAATGGCTGCCACTGAAGAAAACAGGTAACATAATGGTAATGTTGGCATATTTCAGAATTCTTAGCAATACGTAAGTGACCTTTCGGGGTGTTCACCGCGTTCATTCATGTCGGAACACCCCGAGTGATCACTTTCATCAGACAGACCAGGCGAAAGCCTTCACATCTATAGGAACTGTTCCATTTTGAGAGTTAGAGAATAAAGATGACTGGGGTTTTTAAATTAATGAAATCATTTTTTTAAGAGGAGAAGAAG
>WURS02019770.1:0-12006 GCA_011762765.2 Rhinocypha anisoptera | reverse complement strand
TAGTATTTTTCACGGAAAAAATATGCCGTGACCGGGAATCGAACCCGGGACCTTCCGATGACATGTCGGATGCTCTTACCATCTGAGCTACCACGTCAATTAAATTTTCCCGTGAAAATACTTAGTGTGTATTTGGCAACACAGTTGCTCTTTTCACACCGTTGTAGGAGGGTAGGGTAGGAACTCGGGGAAAGAAAGGAACAAGTCGTCAGCACCTCCGAAAGACACCCGCGCACATTTTCACGGGAAAATTCAATTGACGTGGTAGCCAATCAGTCGAAGGGTTTTCTAAATCCATAAAGACATCCTGTAGAGGTACACGCAAAGACGTTCTTCGTCTTTTGTCCGTTCGTTCATAAGATTCCTTTCTATCAGTACTGTCATCACTGTAATGTCATCGAGTTTATCTCTAACTTACATAGTCTAACTGATCCTCACCTAGATATTCATTTTGCTCTATTCTCCAACCTGGTATTAAAGTACTGCCTTAGGTAAGGGCGATATTAAACGTATGGTCCAAGACTTCTCATACACCGTTACATTTGTCTTTCTCTGGGGAATTAAAGCTTTCTCTGGGAAAAAAGGGAATTAAATGGGAAACAATCCTAGATCCCTCGTATTTGCATATCTTCTCTTATGATATATATGTATGTATATACCACGCACACACTCATACTCATTCACACGGATAAACCCTCCGAGTGGCGAAAAAACAACACAAATTACAGGAAATAAGGAAAGGGATAGGAACACGTAAAAGGATGAACACTTTGTGTTCATTTATATATTATTCATATATTAAGAAGTATTAATTTATTTTTGTTTATTTTTGCTTATTCAGTACACACAAAGTACCTTAATAAATTTTACAATTGGAATAGATTATGATTAATTACGATATGACGCATTAGCATGGTAGAAAATTTTCTAAATATTAATCGCGATGCACTTGCCTTTTATGTAATTCAACCCAATTTCAGCGTTGCCATGACTTTGCTAATGACAATGGGTTAAGTTTGGGTAAATGGAAGGGGACCCGTGGCTCTAAATTCTACCTTGAAAACCCATTTGTCTTCCTGCTACTCCCTATTCTCCCCTCCACCTGACTACTCACTCCCTCCTTGCCACTTTCCTCTCTCACTATCCGCCCCACCCCTACTCCTCCGATTCCCTCACCCTTAACACCTTCTCTCCTACACGCCTCTTCCGGGTTACCGACCGTCGTTAGGACAGAGCGAGAATGGGGATCCCTGGGACCTGTTCCGGAAACCCCACCGTATAAAGACCGCCTCGACCCATCGCGTCACCCTGGGGAACCGCCTGTGCCATTGCCCAAGCCGCTGCTCTCTCACCTCGCTCAAAGAGCATCCGGAGAAGCGGAATGAAGGGGGAACGCAAGAGTAGGGAATTTGATGGGCGCGGGTGGGAATGAGATGAGCGTTGGGGATTCGGAGAAGTGAGCAAGAAGGAGGGAGGGGGGGCGAGAGAGTCATGGAGGACATGGACGACGCCAGAAGAGGCGGGCAGTGGTAGAATAATGCGATTTGGCGTTTGAATGGAGCCAAAGGCCGATAGTGAGGAGTGTGGAAAGAGAAACTGAGGAAGGGTTTATGTTTTATCCATCATTATTATTTAACGTGATAATGGGTTTTAGACTCGTTGCTGTTCTTAGAGAGAAATGGCATTCGAAGATTGAGGGATGGCAAGAAGAAGATGATGGTGACATAATCAGGTAAATGATGATAATGAGAAGGAAGTGAAGAAAGATAAGCGAGTGAAATGAAGAAACTTCCGAGATCAAATCGTACACAACGTACACTTAACAATCAAAGCAGTAAAAACACTTGACGGAAACAGTATAGGATATACTTGTATTCAGTTTTCATATAGATGTTTCTCGATTGTCCCCACTACTAAGGCTAAAGGCGTGTAAAAATGCACACATCAGATTAGGTATGCTAGATGAAGAGCTAGTCTTGAAAAATCATTCGGCTAGGGTAGGTGGGAAAGGTCTAGAGGTTTCGGTGGAATTTGAACTCGAGTATCCCACTTAGTAAACGAGTTCTGGACTCACTGAACTAGCCTCAAACATTTAAGTTTGACCTAACTTGACCATTTTATCGGCATGATGGCCAGAATTTTCCTATTGTACAATTTACATTGGATGCACCGTATTACGAGTGCGATGTATCTGATTCATAAAAAACTTACAGTTACTGTAGTTTTAACGGCTACGTGTGTCGCTCTAATGAGTACTTTATATTGATTTAATGTCATGGATCATCGCCTTTAACTGAGGCTCCAACCAAAATAACAAAATCATCCACCTGTTCTGACCATTTATTCACAAGAGCATACAACTTCCATGTACCAATTTCGTTCAGATATATTGAATGCAGATAATCACGATCAATTCATGTTGTTTTCCCTTTCTTAGAAGAGGAATCATTCAGATGTGTTCAGTGCCGTAAAAAAATTAAGCGTGTTGATATTATTAAATTAAATATATGGATGTTATTTAAGAGTTTGAAAGATAAATTAATTATCTTTTAGAGATAAGGATAGTGGTACCCATTGTACTGACCATCTCTTGCATGATTTGTGAAGAGTTCAACAAATATCTATGCTCGAAATCTTCGTTAAATAAGTTAACAGTATTCAGAAATATGAACATCCTGAAAATAAAAAAAATTAGCAAAGCATTTTTGATGAATGGAGAAAGTGAATTAAAATAAACTAAGCGCGATTTTCCATCATAAAATCCCCATAAATCTATTGGACGTTCAAAGCTTGGAGCAAGAAGCTTCCTGGTGAAGTTTCCTATGCAGTTCTCGTCAATCTTTGATGAAATCTTTCTAATTAAATCCATGAAATCCTGTAGATGAATACAGCAGGATTGATGAGATTGTCGTGAACGGTTAAGACTGCTCAAACAGAACGGCAGCGTGAGAATAATAATTTCAAACCATTATTAACCACAGGGTGCTCTCTGTTATTCAAAAAGTAGTAATTAATAAAATAATAATGAATTAGAAAGCTGGTCGTAAGAGACCTCCTATTTGATTATTTTTATTGAACTGTACAAAGGGCGAAAATGTATAACCGAAATTACCTAAAAATGAAACAAAATGTATAATAAGTTAATAAAAAAGACAACAGATCGGCGACTAACTCGAGACCAAGTTCGTATATGTCACAACATGATCGCACGATTGACTGTGTGAGCAACGGTGAGTCCACCCCACTCCAATGTTTGAATGTTCACATGTCATTGGAGTGTGTTGTGCTGGAGAGAATGGCATCAATCTCAGGTTACCCCGCCCAGAACAAATGAAAGAGTGGTAACGAATGAGAGAGAGTGAGAAAGGAAATAGACGAAAGTATGACTTCTGACTAGAAAATAATACACAAATTGATGCACACTATAGCTATTTGTTAGATTGAATGTTACTCCCCAGTCTAGAGCTCTGAGAGGAAATTACCGATTACATTTCTGTGAACGAAATGTCACTTCATACTATTGATTCCGAAGTAAAAATCATACTATTGATTTCGACGTAATATTTCTATCTAATTGAATTTTAGATTGAAATATGATTCCCATTTCATGAAAACATGCAAAATCAATAACAACAACAAGAGGAAAAACTTCCTAAAAGACCATTATGTAGTTCGCATGTTCCAATGCACATAATTATACACAGGACAAAATTCAAATTACACTAATAATACTAGGCACGTCGCTAAAAAATAAAAGTAGAAAAATAGATGATACATACATATATATACATATATAAATAGATGAGACATACAAAATACATGATACAGCTATATGTCGTGGGACATCGAAGTTGCAACCTCCGATGGCTAAATTTGTTGATTTGTTTTAAAATGTCTAAAAATACAAAGGCGCAATTTCCTGTCTTATTTGGAGGAAATAACCATGTTAGATTTTAGGTTCTACTTAGGAAAATATGACTTTGAGGACCAGTTTTAGAATTATATAATAATGATTAGTACAAAATTCTGGCACTTAATTTCAATATTTCGCCTATTATATAACTGATCAAACATCAAAGTACCCTAAAAAAATATTTATGAATCTATGAATAAATCTAGATCGAGGGATACAATAAGTATCGGAACCTATTCATCAGTTGCTTTTCGGTTAGGGACTACGATTTCGCAAGCGACTGTAAATGCCATCGATCCTTGTCAGAAATTACATACTGTAAATAGCACAATTCCAGAAGAAATTCTAGACGAGGTTATATAAAATTCGATTGTTTAGTTTTTCATTCCTACTCCTATGACACATTGGATATCTGCCGAGTGCATTAAAGTGAGCGCTTTTATTTGGTTTTATGACTGGGTATATTAAATATTTGCATTAATACTTATTGTGCTTTAATATTTTTATTATTTAAATATAATTTATTTAAAAACGTTTCCATTTTGAAGACTTCCATTTTCATCCCATGTACGTAACTTCCAACCCTACAGCTATATTTTACAAAGCAATGTACACGAAAAGATATATTTCATCCATATATTTTTTCTTAAACATTCGCCTAAGAGTTTTTTGAGCGAAATCTGTATACCTTCAAGTGGTATTATTCTATCATACTTTTTCATGTATTATTTGCGTAGTAATATCTTCGGGAAAAGGTTAGACAACATATTACGCAATCTCAGACCGGTCTAGTCAGTTCAGATCAATTTGGTAAACCAAGAGAACGTAACCAGATCGGTCTGGAAGCGAGCCAAGTCAGCTCGCTTGAGGAACCAACTTGAGATTTCAGATCGATCTGAGGTATAAAAACGGACTTCGTTTCTTCTTAATCGGAGGACGAAAACAAGATAATTATAATAACTTACGGCATGGTCGCATAGTCAATTGGAAAGGAAACATATCCCAACAGGTGTTACTTGGCGTTTTATTTGCTGACCTCGAATTTCTTTCACATGCAAAACGCATTACACATCTATCTAATAACGCAAACGACCTAATAACGAAAAGACAATCCATCGAAATGACAAATGACCTTTGACAATTCTTTTTCCTCCGATTCTCCATTGTTTTATTCTGCCTTAAGTATTTGTACGAGTACATTGCAGTATCCCTTGCTGACGATGCCACAACATAGACTATAACATAGACAACATAATTAACTCCGTAGTTCTGCTGCGAGCGACTGTTGTAAGAAATTTCACATTCACACTTGATACCATTACAGTATGCAAAAGAAATTCGGCGGGCGAGGAGGCTTTAGGAGTCGATAATTAAAGATCGATATGCTAAATCCGAGTTCATAAACTTAAGGGCGCAGTCGAAACTACTCTAGTCTGTGGCAAGGGGCTAGTCAGCTCACTACCACATTCTAAACTATTCTCAGATCGGGCTGAATTCAGATTGGTCTGAGATTGCTTGGTAACGTATAGATGGTATAGATAGTTTCACCAAAGCTAATCACTTAGGAGTTTCTTAAATCACATTACCAAGCTCATATTTTTTCAATTAATTTTGTACCTACATTTGTTGGCAGCATTCAGATGTGGTCTCCCATTGTTATCTCGTTCACACACGTTTTATTCCTAATTATTTTTTTACTTTTAGGATATAAGATTATTTCTCTTTGAAGTAAAATGAGCTTAGCAGTAGGTGCCCTCAAAACCAAACTGTTTTTATTGTTCCTACCCAACCAACCAACCTCCGTAGTTCAGTAATAGGAATTTGGCACTCGTAGGAACATGGATATACGAATCTACAACCATGAAGAAAAAGCAATTAACCCCCGTCTGGAAAGGCTCAAGAAAACATACCCCTCAGGACAAACAAATAATAATTTTACGTGCCACTAAAGACAATTCCATTCTTATAAAGGATTTGGGGAATTTTTTGGAACTTGGGGATTTTTTAATATACCTATGAAACGTTCTTAAGAAACTAAGGGTCCCATCCGGAAAGAAACAATATGCCGTGTGCACAAACATGGGTTAAAAATCCTGGCATTTGTGTTAATTAAAAGGGTGTCGTTGAGAATTAGAATTACCGGGGTCCACACAAGTTCTTATACAGCTTGGTTCAACATATAGATATGATTTTAGGAGTAAAATTTCACTTACTTCCATATTTGTTCACAAGATGAAAATATTGAAGCCGCGATGATTGAATTCCATTGAGAATTTATCTAGGTAGACACATACATAATGCGTGCTTTTGTTCAAAAATCCATATGCTGGGAAAGAACAAGTGGTAATAATTACATCACCCGAACCAACCTGTTTAACTTTCAAGGCCTAATGCAATACATGACTACAGTTTTACGTTATAAGTCACGAAATCGTAATAGAAAACCTCAGTAATTTGACAATTAAATATAATCACCTGTCTCTAAAGTACAACCTCAAAAAACCGCCTAGAAAACTGTTGAAAAAAATGCGAATCGAAATTGGTTGAACGCTCTATTTAAAATCTTTAATTTTCCCTCATCATTGGAAAAGAAACAATTTGGACCATGCATATCCGGACCAACTGCAAAATTCACTTATGATGCTATAAAACAAAATAGACTTTACTTGTAGTGGATTTTCTTTTGAATTATGTATTTCACCTTTTATGCATAGCCAACGTTGCCAGCTAAGTATTGGCAAAATGATGGCTTCGGCGCGAAATTCCAGTCAGTGAAACACGAAAATTAATGTGAAAGATTAGCATATTGACAGCATATTTGCAAAACTGCATATTTAGTACCGAGTTTGCAAGTTACTGTTTGTAAATTCGGTAGGATTCCATGTATGCCTCATTTATAGTGTAAACAGAATTTTTGAGTGTGGATGAACTTCCATTTGCCTGAACTGGAACGAACTATGGAAATTTGTATAATCATTTATTCTGTTTGCAAATCATTTTCCCACAGTCAAAAACAAGAGATAATTATAATTACCGTTTCATCAAGTCATGAAAATAGAATTATCCTTTTATTTGTCAGTATAACTACATTAAAAATAAAGCTCATTGTGTTATCATGCATTAAAATAATATGGTTCTATTCAATTTAAAGCCTTCTAACTATCTCACTACACACCTAATGGTAGTTCATATTTATATGCATAGGTACTTCTTATCATTAACAGTATTAAAGTCCCACTGACTCCAAGGAAAGGCCAATTAACAGCTAGCCTTCATAAGGCTCAAAGCCAATAACTGGCTAACAATTATGTTTACATACATTATGATCTATTAATATGATCATATTGATGAGCATTGTTCAATTATCAAATGCAATCATTTTGGTCATTAATACTCTTCAGAATATTTCAAGAAATTAAGGCGGTGAATATGGCAAGACAGCTGCCATTAACAGCCCGGCTGAATATCTTATATGTATAAAATAATAAAGAGCAGGTAAATACATAACAAAATATATATGTATATGCCTCTAGCCTTAGGCAGACAGGCTCTGAATAATGCTTCTAAGGTTACAGGGTATCTTCCCCACCAGCAACCTAAAATAAAATGAAAGAGAGATAAGTAACATTTATATTCATAAGTTGTGATATGAAACAGTACTTTTTAAAACCAATTATGTATAAACCCATAGAAAATTTTTCATGGAAATACAGTGATTAATGAACCATAAACTAAAACAAAGTTTTATAGAAGGTGTGCAATGGAGCGATAATAAAGATCCTAAAAATCCATTTACTCTAGTCATTCATAAAGGCAGGTCAAATCATTAAGTATAGTGTAATACCAAGACCAAATAATTGAAAAGGAGATTTAATGAAAAGACAATTTTTTTAAGCATTAACTTCACAGAAAGCTAAAGAGTTTTTCATAAATATGTTGGGTTCTGAACTTCAAGTTAGAACATACATACATATGTTCAAAGTTGAAGCTTACAAACTTAAAAATAATTATCAAAAATTTATCATTATTAGCATCATTACAGGTAAGGATAGTGGTGGGTGTTAGATGATTCATTCAGAACTATCACATAACAGCACCATAAACTTCAAAAGGACTTCTAATAAGACTGACATCTCCATCTTCAGGTCTTAAAAATTTCTAACCTACTCAAATTCTATTCCCCTCAAAGTTTTTCCCCCTTTAAAAAGAGCCTTCGATATCCAATTAACTCTCAATATCTCCTATTTTATCTATTGTTCTACCTTCTACCATTTTTTTCCTAATACATAAAATTATTTATTCTACCATGAATTCGGGATGAATATCAACTCAACCAACCATTGACCTCATTCTCATCTACAAGGAATTTGAGCTGAATTCAGGCTTAATTAACCATTGACCTCTTAAACTAATACCAAAATTGGAAAATTAAGGTGTACAAGGAAGAACTGATTACAAGACCAAGTATTTCTCATAAAGTAAACAACAATTTGCAGAATTGAAATAGTAATGGCTCTACCAACCGATAAACAAGGAAAAGATAGCTCTACCAACAGATAAACAAAGTGTTTCCCAGAAAACAAATTTGGAGTCTCAATTTCCAATTACAGCTATCTTCAACAAAAATCACCTATTACTACAATCAGTTAACCATACGTACTTCATAATTCTTTTTTTTTACGTCCTGGAATTCATATTTTAATTAATTTTTGGTTATGGCTTTAATTCTCCTAATATCAGTCCAATACCAGCCTCATTCCCTTCTTTCCAATTTTTTGTCAAATATCCAGCTACCAAATTATTGGAAATAAATATAGTAAAATAAATATATAACTTTAATTCCCATAATCCCCACTCTTTTCAGTCCTGTCCAGCTGTCATATACTTATAGGAACTTATTTCTTTAGGAAGAGGTACTTTGAATTATGAAGGTTTGACTGTAATAACAGAAACAACTTCAAAAAAATTTAATTTCTATCTATTTCATCTCTACAGTCCTTTTTTGAGGTTGCAGTAGCCTAGTGACTAGAGCCCTTAAATACAGAGTGGAGGATGTAAGTTCAAAATCCAGTGATGCCTCTGGACAACTCCAGTTAAGTTCTGTGATTTTCCAGGTACCTGATCTTCCAGAAAAATTGTGGGTGGCCCATGCAAAGGACCTAATCCCCATGTAATATTAATCGAGTAATATAATTACAAAGTGAATTTCCCCACACCATTGGGCATAAAATTAGGTAAGCCCTACTCACATCAGTAAAATGGACCTTAAAGGTTTGAGGCTGATTTTGGTAGTTCTTAGACTCATGATTACTTTATTACATTATTAAGAATGAGTACCGTTGTTCCTATCGATTAAACTGTAGTAGGTATAAGAATATAGGAACATTCCAATCCACCGTACATCATAAGAATGGTCATAAAGTGACAATGAGAAATGATTCATAATTTTTAGATGAGTCATTCATCCATCCTGAAAAATGTGAATCTAGTTCAATTCTAGTCCATAATTTTTCTATCTAAAATTGACAAATGAAAACATTGCAACACCCTTTTTTACTAACCCTACGGAACAAGAACTAATTATAAACTTAAATTTTTTCAGTTGATATGGAACAATTTAAAAAGCAAAAATAAAAACAACTAACAAAACATGATGCAGCAAAGCATGATCAGAAGCAGCAAGCTTTAGATTATAATTAACTGAGGAAGTCATAACTTGGTGGACTTCTATGATAAAACAGTATAAACGTCAATACTATGTTTGATTCCACAAAATTAAACATAACACAATCAGTTTCCATGATAATCATCATTTCATGGTCACATAACAACAACTGCCATCAAAACAGACTCTGTTTAATTTTGTGAAAATATACAAAGTAATGGAGTTTATAGTTTTTTAAGCTTGGGATCATTTAAAAATGTTATACCAATTGCCCTTACTACCATTAACTGTTTCAACCTAAGCACTCATAGAATTCTGATAAGTAAGTACTGTCAACAAGCTTAAGACTTAGGTATTTAGAATGATAATTTTATCATTCCTTCTTTCCAAATAAGAAGTATTGAATTATTAAATCATGTAATTGTGACAAGGAATACTATACTCAGTAATATCTGTTATAAAATTTATATGACATATTCGCACATTTCATTCTTCAAGTTTTAAATCCAAATTTAAATATGAAAATGTTTGACATATTTTACTTATTTCTAAATAACGAGCATAATCACATGAGTAAATACCAAAGTAAATGGTGTAAAATATATTACACTGAATTACTTTTATGATAAAATCATCAAGCTTCATTGAAACATTTTCTCTGTTCAAATAACACCTTTAATAAATAAATATAACCATATAACTTTACAAACATAGACATTAATCTAGATTATCAGCTTGTACATTACTGTTTACTATAAGAACAGGCCTATTTAATGTGTGTGCATATAAGAAAGCAAAAAATACTGGATAAAAGATATAGCATTCAGTAATTCAAATGTGGTTCCTTGTGACTACTCACTTTGATCATTTGATACATTATCAACCCATGCCATACTGAGATGCAGTTAGGAATTGCTACCAAGTATATGCTTGAAAATTCCACTAAACATTCAAAACAGAAATGCTAAGGTCAAATTTATATCAAAATCAGTATGTACATGTTTCTTTAATTTTCCCCTAAATTGTAATCACTAATAATACTCTGGTACTTGTATGATTGGTGGTCATCCTAAATTTGTGAACCTCTGATTATTTCATGAGAATGTGTATAAAATCCCTTAGTATATACAATCTTTAGGTTTTTAAATTTACTTTATTACAATCTCAGCTTAAAAGATGAGGAGCTAAGATATGGTTTTAGGCTTCACTTGGTGGAATTCTCTCATCATGGAAGGGTTTAAAAACACTGCAATTCCACATGCAAATTTTATTGTATCATGATCAGGTTTCGCCATACGGCAAAGATGAGGAGTTGAAAAGTATGAGGAGCTTTTTGTTAAGGTATGAATATTTTATACCTGTTAAATTAGTGTTCAAGCATTTAAGAAGAAATTTGACAAAGGAATCATGAACTAGTCTTTTTTGCATTCTAATTGATAAATTTTTAACTAAATTATTGCAAAAAATAAAATGGACCATTTGTGACTTTTGGAAACTTATATTTAATACAATTTCTAGCAGCATTTTTCAAAATATTTAATGGTAATTACTGAATTATTTATAATACCCATTTGTTTAGGAGCAGGAAGAAAAATCTGTCTGATATACATAGTAAAATTACTTCATTGCTATATGATAGGAGAAACGAGAATGATTCAATATTGATTCACGTGGAACTGAGAAAAATATTCTACCTAGAATTACATCAGGGCCTGAGGAATGCATTTTTAACTTACCTAAATTGCAATAATAGCTTTACACTTTTTCTTAAGAGAAAGTTATGCTAACTCTTACAGCCTATCATGTGAAAAAAATTATAATTAATTCACATTTCATAATTGCACAATAGTATGTTTTCCAAAACACCAGGATTACTTGTAATTTTATGTCAAATTTTAATATATTTTATACTAGATCTACATGAAATTATAAGTTAAATTTAATAGTTATAAAGTTATACATTAAAATTACTTACAGACAAGGATGAATTTCACAAACATTTGGCCACAAATCATTGTGTAGTAGTAGTAGTGAGAGAAAAGTGTCAGTATTTTGTTAAGAATATTTATGTCAATATGTTCACATTAGCCAAATGTTAAAAACTTCATATTTAAGTTAAAGAGCTGAATTTCAAATGCTTAATGAGGCTTAGTTTTCAAGTAGTTTTCATGAAAGCCTGAGAGCAACTGATTACTAAGACGATTAAGCATATAACTAAAGCTTTAGTTCAATAAATCATCATACAGTTATGCTAAATTCATGGAAATAAGCAAATATAGAACCAAAATAGTGAGCCAGCCTTAGTAATTAGAACCATAAAAGCTACCTGCAACACAGGTGACAAAATTAATCAAATCTAGGAAATAGTTTCCGGCGTGACTTCGTGGAACTGCTTCATGATTAAATGAGACACAAACTTTGAAATTCC
>WURS02019760.1:0-12007 GCA_011762765.2 Rhinocypha anisoptera | reverse complement strand
GGGTGGTGGGGCCGGGCTGCGGTGTGCCGGGGGTGGGGGGGGTGGTGGGGGGGGGGGGGCTCCACGATATTCCATCGATCTACCGTCGGTCGGTTAACCGTGGTATGCATTTGACTAATTTTGGGCCAGAAACGCAACTGCGTCACGAGGTCAAAGTCCAGCGATTCGCATTCATTTCGCATCCCCAGAGGCGAGGGAAATTCCCGCGATGGTGTTGATACGAGCAGTATTGCAATAAAAGAATTTGGTGGTTAGTAAAAGAGACTTCAGTGTGAATTTGAGGGAGTTAATCTTAAACTTCTTGTAGGGAAGGTTACGCCTTGTATGCATCGGTGTATTATACCTAAGTGCTCTTACGCTGCAGGAATAATCTTTGTTATTTATCGCGAATATTTTCTAAAATTAAATTTACATGATACTTAGCAAGTTTAAGGTAATTTCATATATTTAATTAATATAAAGCTGATTAAAAATATTACCAGACCTGTTAAATTCCTACGCAGAATAAGTTAAGGAGGTTGGCTAGTGAGTCAAAATCGCAGAGATATTTGGATTTGATGGCACGCCAGTGAAATAATATTGCTATCTCCTAGAAAATGTTTTTTCTGTCTTAGGCAAAGGGCTCATACTAAAGTTGCAGACTAATCGTAGAAAATTGTTTTAATGAATACTTTTCTCATCCTGAGGTTGAATCAAAGTTACGATTACGGTTCAGATATAAATGAATTTATGTACTGGTTTCACTGGTTTCACCATTAGTAAATATAAAAATATTAAAGTTTAAAGAAAGATTTGAATATATACTCAAATACACATTATAATCTCTTTTATTATGAAATTACTAATTTTAAAAAATCGGCTACGCGGAAATGAGCCCACGTTTGAGGGATATAAACGGAAGAATTTCTCCCGTTGAATCAAACTGTGAAGGCAACTCATTCAATACGTTGTTTGTTAAAAGAATTGCACGTGTCTTACCGGATACACGTGCCATTTCTCTTATTTTAGTTTCATGACACCTCAACCTCCCACAGGTGACCGATAGTTTCAAAAAAATTAATATTGCTTGGCCTAAGGGTTGGCTTTGGCTTGGCTTAGGTTTAACATTACTTGGCCACCCAATAAATTTCACTGATTTGGTGGCTGTTGGTCCATATTCCTTTCAAGGTTCCAATTTGCAATGGTATCTCCTTCACTTGACTCTGAGAAACCAAAACGAATTGACTAGTGCATTAAATAAAATGTAGTTTGCCTTCTGCTAGTGCAATCAGAAGTCGTATGACCGTGTAAGCAGGGTGTACATTTTGAAGGAACGTTTGTCCGAGGCTATCCAAAGAAAGTTACGTTTCTTTCACGCATTACCTTTGAAAGCAAAATTTATAAAACGTATTAGGTGCATTGTGAATTTTATGACCACCCATTTTTATTTATTTTCAGTTTATTACACGTTTCATTTTTATGTGCTCATGTAGCTGAATGTCGTTAGGCAAAGATATCTTCGGCTGTGGCAAACATTACTGGCGATTCAATTTGAACAAATAAAAACAATAATTTTATATGAAAATATATGTCCACAGTCTGGTGCCGATAACCCTTGAATATCCAACTGGATAACGTCCAATTCTTATAAATACAATATGACAATTCCTCACAGCCTGACCGGCTAAACCTGTGACAATTATTTGAAATATATGCTGGAAAACGATACATAAATGTTGCTCCTTTTTTTAAATTCGTCAGTTGACACGTAATTTTTCTCAGAGTAGTACTGTCAAAGAATGGTCATACAATTTCCTGGAATTTCAGTGTGCTGCCACGCATATCCCAAGCTATCTCTCGAAGAGATAGGGTGGTGGAAATGTGCTCGGTACTTCGGTGGAAATCGATCGATGCTCGAATCTTCATCAAGAATGCCACTTGAACATATCGTCACCGCCGAGGCCCCGATGGCGTCTCGCCAAATCAGTGGTTTAAGTTGAGAAAATCGTCGAAAATAGAGGAAAAGGCCTTATGCATTTGTCAGCCTGAGGAGTTCGGAAGGAACGTATTTGGATCCCCTAAGAAAGGGGATCCAAATATGGAGCGCGCCTGGCATTCTCCCACTCCCTACCTCATCGCTTCCCTCCCGCGTTCAATTCCTCAGCTTTGCGTGGCCCTTCGCACTTTCGAGAACTCACTCAAAGAAAAAATATTGAAAGTCTCCAGATTTTTAAGTGGCGGAAGTTGCGAGGAGTGTTTTTTTTTCAACCACCCAAAGCGTTCTCCTCGGCTGGCCCTTTCCATCGTTATCTCTCTCTCCGCATCTCCCATTATGGTATCGGGCTCTCCAAAGTTTATCCAATCGGATGGACCAGGGAATTAGCCCGCTGCGTAAACGATCGCCTTGACGGAGAAGGGCGTGACGGAAGGAGGGTGTGTGGTGTGGAGAGGTCAAGAGGGAGGAGGGGGGGGGGAGGCCCGCGGGGTGCGTCCGCTGGAATAGGGGAAGAGCTATCGACGCGGTGCAAGGTGGTGGATAGTTCAAGGGGGTGGCGGCGTAGGGGTATCGTGTCCGAGGGCAGTCAGTCAATTTTCCTCTTCTGCTGGGGAGCGGCGTGGATTCTCTCTTAGCACGATCGCCTCACGGGAATTTTTTAATCGGTCCGACCGGAATTTCCCGAGTGGCAATTAGCGGACGAAACTTTACCATCGGTAGGACATGGAAGCAGGGCTGTAGTTACGTACTGTTCCAGTGGGAAGAATGCTATCTGGTCGCCTACTTTCGAGGGCCGAAATACCGCGAACTTCTAATAATAACTCTCGGCTCTTCTCCCTTTCACTCGAAAACTCGCATATCGGGCTAGTTTAAGTCGCTCGTCGGGAAATACGAACTGCAAAAGGTTCGAACGAGTGAACAGGTTAAATCCAGTCACACAGTAAATATTATTCATTCGGGTGCGTTAATGTCCTCGGGATTGGAAAGGGAAAAAAGCCGACCGGGTTGGCCTGGGGGTAAAATTATCTGAGGAGGCCGTCACTTGGTGGAATTCCATAATGACACAAAATATGTAGATTTTGCTTTGTTTTATTTCCACAGAAGATAATCAACACGGCCGATTTCGAACGATAATGGCGATAATCGTTCGAAACCGGTCGTGTTGATAATATTCTGTGGAAATAAAACAAAGCAAAACCTACATATTTTGTGTCTTTGTAGCCTGGAGGTAGTGCGCTCGTCGGTTAACCCAATGATCGCGGGTTTGAATCCCGCCTATGGCATGGGTGTTGTGTTTGTTGAAAAGTGTTTTTCTATGATTTGAAGAGGTGCAAAATTACCATAGCCGTCGAAGCACCTTATAAATAAAAATACTACTGCTGGGAAAAAAATGTTCGACTTTTTCGGAATTCGAAATCGAATTCTTGTACCTGGAAGGAGTGATTTTTGGATAAATTGGAACACTCACATGTACGACAGTAAGGAAAATGAATATTGTTAGTCCACCTCTTAGTCAAATAAACCACGTGGAATTTATACGCGCCTTATTAATTCAACCCATTATGTAGGTAAAATTTGGAACTACACTGTCTTCATCCGTGCGATTCAGATAGTTTGGAAAGCGTTCTTAAGCGCTCTGAACGGTATATACATTATCATCTTTTAATTTGTTTAGTGTGCAGATATTTGGTCATGGTCTTTAGATAAAATATGAAACTCCACCTTTAACTGTCTCATGTAGTTGTAATGACGCATTTAGAAGAACGCTTGATTAATGGCAATAACATAGGGACACGATAACTATGTTTAACTATATTAAATGACATTTAGCTTGAAGGTTTCCGGTTTATTGGCCGACCTCTACAAGTCCATGAAAGAGTCATGTCGATGCTCTGCCTTAAGAATTTTACCTCAAATAATTATTGCCCTCTTTATCTGTGTCTAGGACGCAAAATTTATAAATTTGTTGGTTGAATTATAAAGAATAATTATTATATAGTTTATCCAAGTTGATAGCGCCATTATAACTGAATTCAAAGGTTTTCGGCTCATCTTTGTGGAGATTCGTTTCGAATTTGGTGCTCGAAGATGACGCCGTTACAAGTGCCTAGTGGTACAGAAATAAATTTTTATGGAAACTATACGTTCATAATTTTATAAGTCATTTCCACTTTCATTTATATATTTTTATTTTTATGGCATTATGTTGATCTTTTTATCGTTTTAACTATGTATAATTGATTATTTATAGATTTTCGCGTTGCCCAGGGTTTGAAGATTAATTTCTTCCGGGGTTGCTTCCACGTCTGTTCAGGTTGTAGGGACAACAGTTTCACCAAAGTTGTAGCGAGTGTATTCAAATCCAAAGTGATTTCTCTCATGTGTGTTCGCCTTTTCACCTCCAGGTTCCTTTGTTAGAGAAGTGATTGGGACTTAACATCTCCGCCGCTTTCCGGCTCTTTAGATATTGAGGTACCTAGTTATGTTTCTGCGCCTTGCACAATTAATTTAGTTTTTATGCTGCCTTTTTTCTTGGATGCTGGTCTTCTGGTTCTCTCATACCAGCTCATGATCTCTTATAATTATTGCAGTATTGGGTTTTGGCTTGGGCGATTTTCATTATTTCGTTTTGTTTGCTGGCTTCAGTATTTGCAAAATGGTTCTATTAACTTCTTGCAGATCCTCCACAAGTAGTTTCTTTTCGGTTAATGTGAGAACCAGGTCCTTGGCGGTGTTTCTGGGGAGTCTCAGAGCTAGTTTGTGGCAGTTCAGTCAAAACGTCTGAAGCTTGAGGACTGGAAACTTATTTATTAAGCAAGACCAGGTTGGGGCGGCGTAGCTCGTCTGACTGTATGTACGTATCTATTATTTAGACTTTCAGTCTCTGTTTAATTTTTTGTTTGTTAACAGCGGCAATAATGAGATTTTTGAAGCAATCACCTTCTTGTATAGTCTTTTCCCGTGCGTCAGAAATTTAAGTTTTTTGTCTAGGATTACTCCTATTTATGACACATACTTTTCCACTTGTCTTTTAATTGGTCAATCATTATGTTAGGTGTACATACTTATAGCAAGGCGTAACTTTGAAATAAAATTCCCTGAGTCTTGATAGGATTCACGTGGATTCTCCATTTCTTGTGGCAGTTGGCTAATTCGTCGCTCTGCCTCTGGACATGTTTAACTGCCATTTTTTGGACAACTTGAGCGCGCAATAATTTCTGCGTCATCCGCATAGAGTGCAATAGCAGTATTTCCATTGGTCCCCCTTGGGGTGTCCGCGGTAAATAGATTAATAAGAGTCGGTCCAAGGATTGAACCTTGTGGTACGCCTGCTAGGTATATCCCTCTTGCATGAGTTCACTCCTTGCATGCTTACATAAAATTCCCTATTTGTTAGAGATGACATTTTTAATGTAAAAAAGCGAATGTGGAAATTTTAGAGGGCAAGTTTATGCAGGAGGCCTGCATGATATACCCTGTCAAAGGCCTTTGGTACGTCGAGCATTAGTGCCACCGTCGTCCATTTTATATTTAAAGCGTCGGTAATGTAATTCGTTAACCCTCGTGCTGCCCTGTGGGGGAGTGTCCTTCCCTGAAGCCAAATTACTCATGTGGAAGGAGGTCTTCCTCTGTGTGGCTCTTGATATATTTGAGTAGACGTCTTTCTAGCCCTTTTCCTACGGACTCTAGGAAGAACATCCGTCTGTAGTCCTAAGGTTTTTTTCCCGACTTGCTATGCTTTCTGATGCACACTACTTTGGCATTTTTCCAATTTTTGCAGAAACATCCAGTGGAGATGCATTCTTCATATATATCGTTTATTCGTATGCCAGATGCTACCGGTAATTGCCATATAACCCGTTACTTATCGTGTCTGCGCTAGAGGTCTTTCCTAAGGATCGACTGAGGAGAACATCGGGGGTTTGCTCGAGATAGAATTTGGTTGAGTTTTCCTTTCTCTTTTGCGGTTGTTCTTCCGAGTAATCCTGTTTCGTCCTCGGCGTCGGCAGTAGCTTCATTAGGTTGGAAGCTCGTACTAAAGTGGTCTGCTAACAGGTCCACATTTTCCTTTTTCGTGCATGATTTGTTATTTCCGTCCGAGATTGGTGATTCTGTGGCAATCGTCGAGCGAGGATTTCTTACCAATCTTAAAAATTTACCGTCGCCGCTTTTTATTACAGTGAATTTTTGTCTCACTGGCAGTGAGTTTTTTTTGCCCACCCTCGTACTTCTAGATCTCGACGTGAACTTTGATATTGATGATCTTTGATAGTCTTTGAGGTTATCGTGCTCCGTCATTTTTTATCGACGTCTCGTTCGATTCTTTTGCTATATTAGTTTTATTACGGAGTTCGGAATATTTAGTTTTTGAGAGTCCTGTCTTGCTGACATTGGTATGGTTTCTTACACAGTTCTGTCAATGACATTTACGACGTTTATTATAGCCACAACGATGTCTGTCTCTGTCTCCAGAGGGTCGTTACTGAGATAGTCAGCTGTGAGTTTCCTATATGCAGTCCAATCCGCTTTGCCGTAGTTCATGTGGCGTGGTGTGGGAGTTCTTATTGGTCTCCCACCTATAAATGTGAGCACAGGAAGGATCACTGTTTGGTGCCTTTATAGAAGTCGAAGAAATGGAGTAGTCGTTGATACCTCGGTGTAGTGCAATATATAGGACACCTTGTCATCCCATTGCACGGACGAAGTGATCTCTGCAATTGTTTTTGTTTTAAGGTGTTTATTGCTGGTAATAGGCAGTACAAAATAGAGCTTACATTTTTTTACCGGCTTATATACACATCCTAGTCACACATGCTGAACTCTGATTGGTTCTCAAGTGGGTGTATTTTCATTGGCTGGTTGACTTGATTTTTGAAAGAACCATTTCCAGGAATTGGAGAGCGCGTGACTCTTTTCTCTATTGAAATCATTCTTGCTCTTTGTCGTTTCCATAGCTCCGCGTACGAGCCTGGGGAAGTAGCGTTTTTCTTCCTTGATGAGCCTGGCTTCTTCTAAATTGATGTTGTGAGTCGAGCCTTACCAGAAGTCTCAGCAATGGTCGAAAAGCGCAGTTGTTTATTTTTCGTTACTCTCTTTTGTTCTCGCATACCTCGCAAAGTTTCAGTGCCCTAGAGATTTTCCCAATGTAATGTCACAAAAGGTCGAGTGGGTCCATCGCCCGCTTGAGTGGAAGGTTCGAGAAGTGCGGGAAGACGAGTATAAAAGGACGGTGCAATGAGTGCAGCGGGACAGTGAGTGTGCTATTGCGGACGGTGGCGAGGGCGGTGGGAGTATCTGGACGATATCTGTCGTGAGAAAGAGAGAAAAAGCACCAGAGTTATTCTTTGTACAGTCCGTGACCCTCCCAGTGACAGTCGTTACAGTAGGTCTTTCCACAATCGCATCGGACTTCGTAGACACCGCTTTGGGTTTCCATCGGAAGTTGTTCTTTTCCTCTTCGTTGGTCTGCTGTCTTGGTTACGCAGGCGTGTCTAGTGATAACGTTTGTGTTTGGTAAGGACTCTGGATATTTTCTCCATGGTTTCAGAAACATAGGTAATTACAGCGAAAGTGGCGTTCACCTTATTCACGGTAATAGTCGCTCCTTCTCAGGACAAATACTTGTTTTTCCTTCTCTCTTCGAGTGGCTTTGTAAATAGCTTCTCGTTGGTAGCCATTGTCTTGAAAAACTTTGACTAGATGGTATTTCTCGTTTTCAATTGACGTATTTTCGCAGATGGAAAGGTCTCGATTGAATTATAATATGTATAATAGATACATAAATTACATATATTTGAAAGTATTACTTTATAGATTTTAGTTAGGGCCTGGTTACTATGTAGTGCATATAACCTTTCTCTAAAACTAGCATATACCTATGATAAAAGTGATCACCTGCCTGGAGCACGGACTGCAAAATAAAGAGACAGAAAAAATGCGTCTCAAAACCAGAAAACACTATTGTTCTAATGGTAGTCATGGAATAACTCTTTTTTTTGCAGGTTTCAAATTTTAAAATTATAATCAGATTAAATTGACGGTACGAGCCCCATCATATTGAGGACACCATTTTCACAAATTGAGAACATTCAACTTAAAACATTCAACAAACAACTAAAGTGTTTTTACGGTGTACTAGTTCCCATTAAAGAATTAAAGCAGGAGGAATTTCAGGGGAAATTCAAGTTATCAATTAGTCGTGAACACGAAATTTTTATTTTGAATAAACAGAAAAATAGTGAGTGATAATAAGTAGAAAATCATTCATTGATGTTTACTGAAGTTTCTCATTATTTAAAGTATATGTATTTAACTATAACTTAATGCATATCGGAGATAAAAATCACCCATCTATCCCTACTTATATGATTTTTCAAGATTTCGTACTGCGCCTAGCCCTAGATTCCTACGCACTATAAGTACAAAACCGAGCCCTGTTCCATAGCCCAGAGCTTCCCCATTCTCCCCGTATTTATTGTTTTTTTCGTCTATGGATATTTATTCATCCATAATTGATACACTTTCGAATTTTCTTTTGTGGTTCTCATCTCAGAGAATTCTTTCTATGTTTGCTTTATATTTATTTCCATTAATTCCTGCTAAAACCTCTATATCCCATTTATGGAAACTTCTTCTGTATCAAATTGTCTTTTATGTTAATCAGATCTATTAGGATCTGCCATCAGATCTAAATTCTTTTCTTATTCTCTTTTTGAGCTAAGCACATTGTGTGAATTCATTAAGCTGCTCGTCTACCTATGACTAAACATAATATTTATAATTAATATCCCAAATATTTGAGCAACTAACTGAGTGTCAAACCCGTTACACCTGTATGAATTTTCTCAACCAAGACTCGTATGGTTGAGGAAGATGCAATCAATCGGCTGGCAATCGGGAACACTGCCTTCACCCACTCCCCGTGACGTTGAATGTCTCCCGTGACGGTGAATGTCATTTAAACCTGACTGCTAGACATCTATTAACCGAGTGTGAAAAATACTGATCCTCGTGTCGGGGACTAGGTATTCAGGAACGCCTAGAGCTTATTTTAGGAGATGACTAGATGCAATTGAATCGGGTTATCATTTATGACCATAACTGACCTATTGAGCCTTTTATAAATACTGATATGTTCAAAAGTTATCTTTTTTAAAAGGGAATGTGTTTTATCCTTATATTTTATTTCATTAAATAAACATGTACGATATATGGTAGAAAATGATCTCGAAGTCGACGCACCCTAATAAACTCATTCTATCTATCTATCCCAAACAATGTTTCATTTGTGGCTCAAGTATATTTTGATTCACGGACATCGATTTTATCACTAAACCCGATCTTATGGAAAATTTTTAATTCTTTCTGCATTTGTTTGTTACTTCTAAGTCGATTCCTATAATTATTATATCCTCGTTCGCATTTTAACGCAATGCATTTTCAATCCGCATATTACCACCTTAGAATTTCCTCCTCAAAGTAATTGTGTTAATTTCATTTACTTAATGTATTCTTAGCCAAGCTTATGAAAGTAAAATACTAGATGAAGGAGAAATAACTTTATGAAAAGTATCAAGTACACTATGGCTTTTTCTTGATTCTCTGCCAGTAAAGGTAGCTTTTTATCGGATTCTAAAAAACAATCTTCGCCAGCTCTACATAAAATATTTATTATTCTCTAACTTCCTACCAGCTACTAGTGTACTACTTCCTAACAGCTATCATCCCATCCAGAATCCCTATTACATTACTATTTTTCCTTGCTTATTACCCATTATAAGCTTCAACCAATTAGGTAACTACCTCTTACCTCTGAGTATCCTGTCCATATACCTTTCCAGCCTTCTTCGGAGTTCAGCCATCTCCTCCGTTACCATTCCAAACATTACTAAGTTCATTTCTCTCCCTGTCCATTTCACCTTTTTAATTCTTTACTACAACCATATCTAAAGCGCCTCTACGCTCTTCTTTCCCCTTCAAGTATGAAATTCCGGTACCATACAATGTTACGTACCATATTACCGTTTCCACAAAACATTTACTTTGTTTATACCAAATATTTTGGGTATTAGTTCCTATATTTTCGTTTATATATCATTTGTAACACGACTCGTCCTTTAATATCAATAGCTGGACCACTTTTCCGTTTTTCTTAAAGATATTTCTTAAATTAGTAACCTTTTTATAGCTTTCAATAAGGTATAAGTTCAATATGACTTGATAGCCGTATAGGTATATACGTATCCACCAAGTGTTACTATTTTTATGGCGTCTTTTTATAAATTATTGGCATCTAGTGTATTAAGTGTATTATATTAGAGTAACCTTTTAGTTCTTGAAAATATTATTAAATTAATTTTATTTCTTGCTATTTTAGAATAAGCTTCTCTCATTGGCCCTGTAATCCGCTCGAAAAGGTGTTTGTACTTGTGTGAATTTGACCTACTTGCTTATATCAAATCCTCTTTGGTTTCTGATCAGTGTCTTCCGCTATCTCTTTATCATTTAATTTGTAATGCTAAAATCCCTGATGGGAAAGAACAACACCAGCTAAATCCTCTGTCGAATATTGGCTGCTCAGATTCTATGTCACAAACTTTCGGTTGATAATCCTATATATCTAGTCCACTCCTATTTTATGTAAAGCTTAATCAACTCATTCCATTTAATTAAGTGGAATTTTTTCTCGGAAATTAAAAAGAATATCTACTTATGTTAATTATTGTTATTTCTACTTATGTTCTACTTAAATATTTCAAATCAAGATACTCGAATGGTCGTGCCTAGCATTCCATTAATCCGATTAAGAGTTTCGGCCCGAAAACGAATTTTTTCTATTTTGTTTGTTCAGGAGTAACGTTTCCATCTTCATAATGTGAACTCGTATAGCAGTAAAAGGTGGGACTAGAATTACTACACATATCAGAATTTAATCATTAATTAATATTATTTATTTTTATTATCGGCATTGTCATTATTTAATATCATTTAATTGCTGTAGTCGTGGCTAAAATTATTTTTATAGGGACAATCATTCCATATTTTCCGATTAAAGTACGATACTATTTATTTTTTCATGGAACATATTTAAGGAAACGACATTGTAGTTCGGCATTTATTCACACGCAAATATAACCTGCCTACATTTTTTCCGCATTAATTATGCCTCCACCTTCTAATTACAGGATTGATGGGAAAACTTTCGCAACACCATTCATTGTTCTCACATGCCTGGCAAGCAAGGGTTGAATAAACCTTCCAAATTCATGGCCGAAGGAATTTGGCTTTTACGTTGTAAATTTAAAATCAAAATAATTTCCAAAACCAGATTCTCTGTTATTTCGTTTCTCTTCAGATTACAACCATAATATCACAAGACTTTTAATTGATTTACAAATTTTAGGTTTAGAAATGAAGTGAATGAAATTATTTAATTTCATTGTTACGCTACTCCCCAAGATTTTGAAATGTACTTTTGTAAAACTTGTAATACTTAGGACATTTTTTTCGAAAAATTGTCTGTATAAGCTTGGGGGTTTTCCTCATACAATGCCTTGTTTCAGGATTGAGGATCGTGTATATGGAGAGGTGAAGTCCCAATCGTATTAATCAAGAGAATTACGCTTTTGTAAGATTCCATCTTCTTTGTATTTTATCAACATTGCCCAGACTTCTCCATTCGACGCACGGACGATTTTGTGGAAGTTACTACTTTCTGTTATGTTTTGTCGATTTCCCCGAATTCGCACACTCTTGAGGTTGAAACGTAAAGTCTTTCCGCCAGAAGGAAGGATGGTGGATCTCTTCGCCAGGAGGGCCGGTGGGTGGAGGGAGTGAGATGGAGCAGATGTGGAGGGCGGTTGGCCCAGTCCCCTTCCTCCCTCCCGGCCGCCCTTCGAGTTTCGTGCCCTCTACCGGGAGTGTTCTCCCCGTTCCACCTCCCACGACAAGCCGGTGGGGTCCAAGGGTCTGGGATGGGCCACTGCAGTAATTAAAGGAGAGGGCGTGGCTGGCGTTTTAACCGCTGTAAGG
>WURS02019749.1:0-12007 GCA_011762765.2 Rhinocypha anisoptera | reverse complement strand
GTTATTCCACACAATTTTATTTTACACATGACCTAGGTTTCAACAGGGCTGTCATCACCTGATGATGACAGCCCTGTCGAAACCTAGGTGGTGTGTAAAATAAAATTGTGTGGAATAACAAAGTGTTTTTCTCTTACTCAAATATGCTGAGCAAATTCCACAAAGTTACACCTGAGACAATTTTCATTCGTTTACTTAGTGGTTTGCATTTCTCAAAAGGGAAGAAATAAAGTTTGAAAAATGTCAACCATGGAGGGATTTTGCATAAAGTGTACTATCAACCAAATTTTCCCTTTATCTGGAAACCATGAAAGTGTATTTACTGAAGGCTTTATATTTAATTGTATAATGGAAATAACCTCAATTGAAGGAGAAACAATGGCCATATGGCTTATATACAACTTTTATTCTGGGTCACTGCTTCAAGAAACAAGTTTCTGATATAAATGCGAAAAATTAAAAAATTGAATATCAAAACTTAAAAGACAAAGATTAAACAAATGAAGTGTCATGTTAACTCCTATATAAATTACTCAACTTTTTTTATTCTTAGTAAGTAAATTATAACATTTTTCTTTATCGATTTTCAAGTTCTTATCCATATTTTGGTGAAAAATGTAGAATATAGATTAGGCCACTTCATAATAACTGTACATAATATTTTGTTGTATTAATATTCCAGTGTTTAGTCTACAGACCAAGAACATTGCAAATTGTATGATATCTTCTACTGTCTGCTGCAGACTTTGTGAGACAGCCATATAATTCATTAATCTTAAGGCAGTCTGTTTTACTTAAAGCCTTGCGCTGGCCTAGACGGGCACCTGGATGCTTTGGTTTGAGAGTTGGAAGGCCTTGTCCTTTGCTGAAAGAAATATGAAACCAGTGAGTCACCTACACTAGGATATGCATAGAGTCAACTATATTTGAAAAATTATTAAATAAAAAAATCTTAAAATTTGTAACTTGATAAAAAATTCCTTTAACACTTTGAAACATATTTTTGAGTAGTAGTAGTATTTTTGTTTATAGGGTGCATCAATGGCATTGTCATTTAGCACCTCTTCAAATTGTCATTTAGCACCTCTTCAAATTGTAGAAAAAGCCTATCTGGACAAACACAAGTCCCATTCCCAGGATGGGACTTGAACCTGCGACCTTTGGGTTAACTGGTGAGCATGCTATCTCCAGGCTAACCTGGTTGGCACTTAATTTTGAGGATCATACTCTCAAGTGCATAAGTATCATAGGTGAAATTGTTTTTCATAGATAAGAAAATTCTTTCTAGTATTATGTCTTGAGGTTTATTTGGCCTTGATGAACTTAAAAGGAAATGAAAAATAATTTTACCAAAGAATTATGGATGATTTATTGTACTGATACCAATTTTTTGTAAGAAGGAGTTTGCAGGTGACAGAGTAGCTTGGAGAGCTACTACCAACTAATCTTCCAATTGATAGCATATGATGCAAGCTGCCCATATTATGAAGTAATGAGGAGGCATTTCAGAGCAAAAAATGGCCTGTTGAGATCTTGGAAATCCATTCTAAACAATCTAAAATTCCTATATAATAATAAGAAATAGCATTATATTCTGCTTATTTATTTTTTATTTGAGGATGAAAAAAATCACTTATTGGATCAAAAAGAAGTTAATCAGAAAAAGAATTAGAATTAGAAAGAAAAAATTATTTAATAAGACATTTTCACATTAACTCACTAAGATATTTTCTATTCTCTCTTCTTAATCGCATTCTAAAAGAATTGCTGCAGTCTCAAATGGACGTCCTATCAAATTTGTCAGTAGTAGGTTTGCCTGATTTTTAACTTCAAGATTATTTCTTTCACTGTCATAACATATTGATACCTAAGTCACAAGATAAAAACAAGTTTTTTGTACAAGGCAATTGACAGGTTAAACATTGAACAAATGTGATGAATAGTAACTATTTTTCTAGAATGGTGACGTGGGTTAAAAATGTGGCAACATACTAAAACATGTTCTGTTTTAAACCCTGAAAATTTGATGAGTTAATAGTAAATTGGTATTCTGCAAAAGTTTAAATGAACATACTGTCACTTATAGTATAAAAGATATAAACAAATATTAATTTATTTATCGCTATAGAAACATTACATTGGTTAATTTTTTAACAAAACCAGTCAAGTCACTAAAACCCATTTCAGATTTGACAAATTATCAATTTAATTGAAATACAACTTTTAAATTATTGTTAGTGATAAGGTCATTCTTCCTTATGGTCATTCTTCTTTGTTACCTTCTAGTGTTGCCATTCTAATCTAACCATGATTAGTATCGAGCAGAATAAATTTTCTGTTCAGATGGAGGCAGTTAATATGATCCTGGTTGGTATGAATTTTCAACTAATCTTCAGTGAGAATGTAAAAATTAATTTCTTTTCCAATGATTCAAAAGTTGTTTTGCGAAGATTTTATAATTTTAAGAACAGGTTCTCATGAACTGGTGGGATGCCATCACGCCATGATTGATACATACCTGAAGAAGAATTCACCATAATGCATAATGCTGTCATAGTCATACTCAAAGGAGTAAGTAGTATTCTTCAGGCTCTGCTTGTCAAAGTTATTTACAAATTCTGTACAAATAAAAACAAACATTCTTTAGCATTTTCCTTCTATAGGAATATCCTATAGATCTAAATACTATGTAATATTCAGGAATGTTACATAGTATTTAGAATATAACTACAATTGAGAGAAAACTAATTTTTGGTTACCTCTGTGATGCATAATATGAGTGGTTTTCAAATGAAAGGGTACGAAACGACAATGTGGGTATAATTGAAGTCTTTATTCACAAGTACCTAATCACAAGAGGCATGAGCACAGCTATCCCACAGTTTCACGACTGAAGGATTCCCTGTTCCTAGAATTCCTGTGGCTGTGACAGGAGCCAGTCCTTGACTGTGTCCTTCAGTTCATCATCCAAGCGTCAATTAGATGGAACACACAACTGTCTGCTTCTTCCTGTATCATGTGTGGACACCTGTAAATGTCCACAACCACGCCAGGCACTACATTTGCATCCCTAGATGTCTCACTACATTATCCCAAAGCGGCATATTCAAATTTCAAACAGTTTGGTTTTTTGATGTTCCATACCTTTTCATTTGAACACCCCTCGTAACACCTCCCTTTGATTATTTGTTAATTTAATTGAATACAAAAAATGTATACTTTGGTTGAATATATATTATTATCTCATATTTAACAGAGGAAATTATCTCAGGTTTTATTTGATGAAAATTAACCACTGAGGAAGAAAAGAGGGAGACTTTGTTAACTCCACAAAAAAATTAATTTCTCATGTCCTAGATTTTAATTAGTTTTTAATTTAAGTCATCTTCAGGTGAAGAGAACATTTTTATAGGGGTTTGTGGAGTCATTTTTCTTCTTTTGTACCATACTGGTTACATTTAAATTTGTAATTTGGATTACAATTTAATGCATAAAAATTTTAACCATTGTGAAAACATAGTACATATCTATTAACATTAACCCTTTAGCTGCAATCATCATGTTAACCTGACAGAGATTTTCCAATGCAAAAGCCCTAATGGCAGGTTTACCCAATGGAACTTTTCCCATGGAAACAAACGAATTATGTGTATACATGTTGGAGTGGTTGCTGTGAAGGTGAGCAACCCAGAAATTGAATGTTATCCCTCTGTACCCAAATGCAGTGGAACTCTTAACCTTTTCCCGGTCAGTAGGCCCCCCTCTTCTACCCTCGGTCCCCTTTGTAGCCCTCTGTAGGTGATGGTCGTGGTCAACACGACTTTTTTTTTCCTAATAAAAATATTTATTGTATTTCCTAAATATATACTTTTGGAAATGAATTTAATGTGTTTCAATGATCATTTCTCAATTTTAAGTGAAACTCTAGCGTGTTTTAGGAGAACTTGCTAACTAATTCAGGTGGAATGAATAGAAAAATGTATATCCCAATACGCAACCCTCACAACACATGGCACAACCTGCAGTGGCTGTCCGAGGGACCTCCTGATCCCTCCTCTCCTGATTCGTACCTTGCCTCCAATCCCACTCCTACCTACCATATGCCCACTCCCCTTTCCGGACTGTATATAAACTTTTCTTTTGTATATATATATATACCTGATGATGACACACTGTGGTGAAACCCAGGTCATAGATATAAAGTTTATTTATCCTTTATGTGGAATTACAGAGTTGTTTTGTGATTGTATGTAATTGGCTGTCTTCTTATTTGAGTAATAGATCTAAACAAGTGAATCACATAATTGACATTAATTAATGGGTTGTTCCAGCTGGAGTCCCCAAGGGAACAATTTTAGGATCAATTATTTTTCTGATTTTTGTCAACTGTATAAGATTCAATAATTATTATTTGTATAATTAATAAATCAAATGTTGAGAGTGTAATGTTTGCAGATGATACAAATTTTCTAATAACAGCACCCAACTTAAAATTTATCATAGAAGAAGGACAAGTCATAGTGATCAAAGTTTGTGAGTGGTGCCTAATCAGCAAGCTATCACTTAATTTTTCTAAAACACGGCTGTTGTATTTTAATAAATTACTCCTCAAGAACAAAGTTTAAGCTTAAATGGCAAAAGGATCTTATCAACCCCTTATTCTAAATTTCTTAGACTCTATGTTGATCATTAATATAGTTAGGCTACCCATGTTAAGTACATTTTTAATAAGCTCTATTCAGCATAACATGGCATAAGATTTCTTAGAGAAACTGTTTCATTGGAGGTTCTCAAGTCAGCTTACTGTAGTTATTTATATTCCTGAGCTGCATAAGGTTTAATCTCTTCAACACTTTCACCAATCTTCAACACCTTCACCAACACAAATTCTCAAAATATTTCTTATAAAAAAAATAAAGTAAGATGCAGGCTTAATCACCTTCACAGAACCCAATGTAAGCCTCTCCTAAGAAAGTGTTAAAGAGTCTAGTATTATGTAAGAAAGTCTCGAGCATAGTCTCGAGGAAACCCTTTATAGTTGGAGAAAGAGAAACACAGTAATTTCCACTTAAAACTTTATTTTCACTCATAACCATGGTTTCATTGTATTGGAATGCCATTAGGTGATGTTGTTGCAATGCAATGGAACCATGATGTAGTGAATGAAAATAAAGTTTTAAGTGGAAATTACTATGTTTCTCTTTCTCCAACCCAGGGTGTTGCATTGATGATGTCTATAGTGCATGGTTTGAAACTGAGATATGTTATACTGGCATATTGACTTTTTGAGTTTAATTTGTTTTTTCCCTTAACAACCAATCTGGTTCTTCTTGGAGAATAAAGAGCCAGTTTAAGTTTGAACCTTTTGCTTTGATCCTTATCATGAGGAGTGTAAGTGACGAACTCATTAATGATATTTTGGACTGAGAAGGCAAAGGAGGCATGGGAAATACTAGACCAAATTTGCAATGATAACTCTTGGTATGGTGCCCCATTAAAGTTACAGAAACTCATGAGTTTGGTGAAAACGGAGGTCATGAGTGCACAGGAATACCATAACAAAATAGTTAATATCAATCTCATTCCTATTAAAAATGATATGGTTTTAAGTGATAGGCAGTTGGCTGCAATTTTTGCCTAATGGGACTACCAAAGGAAAAGTATGACGTAACCATAAAAACTTTCACAGCTCAACCATAGAACATGGAATTAGCGATCATAAAACAGTACCTGTTCAAAGAAGAAAAGGAGCAAGGGAAGTTGGACAGAAGTAGAAGTCTTGTGCTTAAAACATTGTGGAATAAGCAATGACAACAAATCCATTCCGCGGATCCCATAGACAAGAACTGTAGCAAAGGGTGAAACAGTGATGACAGAGTAAGACAAAGGGATAGAGTCTCTGGCTTTGTCTATGTTGTTATATTTATTTGCTTTACTCATTGTATGACTACCATGTAACACTGTAGTTTAATACATTATAATTATAATGAAATAAGTGGTTACAGTGTGAATGGTAGTGTAGTGAACATTATTTTTTGTGTTACATGGATTTAACTTTATACTGGTGCAGGGGGTGAAAGATTCATTATTATGACGAAAAATCCTCATTTTATATTGATTATAAAAATCACATGATGTATTCAATCATGGTCAAATTAATCACAAAATCAGCATCCCTTATTTGAGATAGTTATCTAGAACTTGATATCAGTAACCAAACTCTCAAGATGTTACCACCATAGTTTTTTGAAAGAATGCATAATAGCTTTAATATAAAAAATAGGAAGCAGTGTAACATGATGACTGAAAAAGTATTCATATATACATGATAAAAATGTATGAGTACCCATTTAATAAAGAACCCTAGAGGTGGGAATAGCTAGTAAATCAGATGTATCAAATGTGGTCAGGGAACCATGTCAAGAAGTGGTTCAGTGAAAACAAAAATCTACATTCTATTTTCTATAGCATTGAGATATACATATAATGTTTGGTTTCATCATAATTTATAAATGTCATACGAACGTGGAATGATGTTGTCAAAGTGAACTTTGACAAACTTATCCCTGTCAGCTCGTGACTGCTCGTGAAATATCCCAAGGGCATGTAGTAGTTCGTGTATGGCTCTGCCTGGACCTCCAAGGCAGTTTGGCCCAAGGCGGTCAGGAGGTTGTAAGGAAACAATTTGTGCTCCACCTGTCCGTCCCACAAAGGACCAACACCTGTTACAATATATTTAAAGAATGCAGCTGTAAAAAATTAGTTGCTTCAAAGATACTTTCTTTTGCAGGAGTTATCGATCAATCTTTATTCACAAAGAGCAGGAATATGTACTATTACAGGTATCGTCAGGTTAACATTACAGACACAAAAAAGTATTAAAATTTCAACTTGAAATGTATAAGTGAAAGTTGTCATTGGTAATAAAAATGTTATAAAATATACATAAAATCCATGACAATTAAATTATGAACAATACTTATAGAAATCTAAAGCAAAATATTCATCAAGGGAATGTAGCGGTCTATAACTAACAATTATTTCTCAGGTACTTTTTGAAAATTACTCATAGAGAAGTAAGCAAAAGAGAATTTGATAATGTGTTAAGGGGTGTTTACACGGTGCATTAACTTGCGCGAGTTAATTCAACATCAAACCTTGAATGTATTTAATGCGACGTCGAACTTGATTTCACCTGCAGTCAGATCCGGGTAATCTGCCCAGTGGGCTTCTGAGCATTCTCGCAATTCCCACTCAGAAGCCCACTACGCAGGTTACCCAGATCTGAATGCTGGTGAAATATCCTTGTTCGTTAATTTGAAGGATTACTGTGGTTATATTTTTGACATGTACCTTTAATTTTGACAACTTTTCTTCCTGAACTTCTACCGTTTCTCTACCTCGAGGAATTATTTTGTTAAATTTAAGTAAGTCTTATCAGAGATTGAGGAAATTACTTCAACTTGAGCCGATAATTTTACAAAACTAAAAGATGCAACAGATTAGAACAGCTATACAGATTATATGTTCATGTGACTGAATAGAGGCCTGCAGTGTTCCATGGGACCTACACTGGCTAGAATTCTAACAGCCTCTTTGTGGAGGACAGGTAATTTTTTTACATTGTTAGCATACCTCCAGAGCCTCAGTCCAGAGGAAAGGTTAGAATGAAAAACTGTATTCTAGGCTGAAAGATGAACAGGGTGGATAGGACACACCCTGACGCATAATGCGTTTATGAAGAATATAATAGAAGGGTTTACTCCATCAGGAAGACTGAGAGACAAATATATATAGGACAAATTTTAAGAGTCATTAGAAGGAAGAACTACCTAGGGGTAAGAGAGTTAGCGCTAGATAGGAAAGGATGGAGAACAGCAGTCAACCAATCTTCGGATCGAAGTTGTCATTTGTATACTTTCACAAAAGGAGCACAGAAAAACATGACTGATTAAGAGGTTAATTACCATCTTTGGACCTGAAGATGCTGACTGGAAAGCCACCTAAACTGCTATCCATTAGGACCAAAAAAAGTGAGATAAATGTGAAAATTCAGGTCCCATCTGATAATCAATGCAGAAACCTTTGCAGTGATGATGATTATCATTGAAACCGGTAAAGTTTTTCTGTGTTCCTTTTGTATAAATATATAAGCGACAACTTCTATTTTGTTTCAAAATGGAATTCCACCAGGTCTGGGCCTCCTAGGTGAATTTTAAAACCAATATTCCTATAGCCAGAAGGTTAGAATAATTAGCTTTTTATAACTTATAATATTTGCTTTAATTTTTTAAAATAATATAGCTTTTAAAACTCACCCTTTAGGAAACTTGATTGGCCAAATTAAGAGAAAATCCTTCTTCTTTCCATTCCATGGCACAAACTTGATGCATGTCATGAAATTTATAGTTTGTATAGCTGTATAAATGGTCACGTGATCTTGAGGATCTGCAGAAATTAAGATTTTACACTTATATTACTTACATTCAATATCTTTTGAATAGTCAGTTCCTTGATGGAATAATTTATTTGTATTATTAAAGCTTGCGATAATATTGACTCCTGTTAGAAATGTGGGTCAGTATTTGTTAATGCCTTTCAACAGGCATAAATTTTCAGACCACAGGCAACAACCAATTTTCTCAGTGGTGACGGTTGAGCAAAACTGATTAAAAATTAAAGATACTTTTTAAATATAAAAAGCATTTACTACTGAAGCAACTCTGAAGCACTCTCATGTGAAATTGTTATCGTAAAAATTTAATATGATTTGAATTCATTTATATTTCTTGCTAAAGTCATAAACAGAAAATTCCTCATTGAAGGAACAAAATGGAAATAGGTAGAAAAGCCACTTCTTGTTTTGAAAATAATAAAATCTGCTAAACCCTGATCAACCAATTGAAGGTAAATTTTTTATGAATCCCAAGAACAAAGGTACACCTGAATATGATAAATCCTTCACTCTTGCATAATTTTTTCTGCCAGAATTCCATTTAAAATTCCAACTTTCTCAACAAGTATTGTAGTACTTTGGTCAATTGATTTGCCAATGATTAATCATTAGAAAATTTGTATGGTTTCACACACTCCATTTCCTCTGCTCTCACCAACATGCCAACCTCAGTGTTGAATACTGTAATACCCTTTGAAGTCACAAAATATATAGCCCTTCTGTGGACAAATCTCGCTTATAGACTTGAATCTTATACCAATTTGTCATCATCTTTTAATCAATGTTAGTTGTTTCCTGACCTTATCTTAAATTAATCACTTTCTCTAACATCTATTCCCTATCACTGACAAAATAGCTCTTGCCACCTGCCAATACCAACTTCCTCTTTGTTCTTCCCACCCATTTCCCAATCTCCTTGATTACTCATGTATGCACACTGAAAGATATTCGGGTACCTCTAGCTAGGTTCATATTCGCCATGGTACATAAGCACCCACTGTAAAAATGTAACTATTTAGCCTAGTTAATATCTTTATTTCAGAGTCAGAAAGAGTATCACAGCAGTCTAGGCAAATGGCTCAGACCCGAGGATCTGAACTTTATGTTGACTTTTTTTTATTAAGTAGTTGCCCACACAGAGCACTAAGCCAATAATGGTGGCACAGTATTACAGTGAAAATAACACAGGTTAAACTCATACATCCAAGCTTTGGCAAGCATCATCTGAAATCCAAATGGTATGCTTTTTTGAGTTGCAGAAATTTGTGGGAATATTAAGCAAAAGAAGGGGAGGAGCTGATTTCCATCCTTTTTTTTTATGCAAGGTTAACTTATCACAAAGCTTAGTTCCTCTGGACTATCCTAACCTATAAAAATCACCCTTTGGGTAGTTTACTGTCACCCATTGAGTGATACTCTTCTTGAAATGTCCAATTCTGAGCCAGTGCATTACATTTTGATAGGCAGTAAAATGATAGAATGCTTTCCCTATGAATGACCTGGATGAAATCTTCTCAAGATCTCCACCAGGGGGAGGGAGAGGCTCCATTTCTGCTGATTTTTCAAGAAATGAGTCGTGCCTTGAAATACCAGCAGAAATAAAGCTCCTGATCCCATGGAGATCAAGAGAAGACTTAATCCAAGAATTCCTCCGGGAACTCTGTGTAGGAGCAGAAGAAGATGGAGGCCCCAGGAAAGATGGTTAGATTTCGCGGGAGGAGACCAGCACCGCAACCAACCTATGGTGAATGTGTGGGCAAGACTGCGAAATAATTGGTGTTGATATGTCTGATCCTTACATGCCTCCTCCCAATCCTACGTGGTTCCACTTTCTTTCTCCTGTCATGGTTGTTTTAAGATTAGAGCCATCATTTTGAAAACAGTTATTGTTGGGAACTGGTTCACAGAATCCATCACAAAATGCCAATTAGTTCATGATACCTCAAAAACCTACCATAAAGAGGTGATATAACATATGGAACAGTTCTGTTTTTCCACAACTTCTCAGGGAAGACATCCCATCTGATGCCAACTCTCCAGTAATTGTAAGCCTATTAACAAAAAAGAAATTTTTGTTAGTATTAAAAAGAATAATTTTTAATATGGTCAAAAATAAAAATATCAGAATTCTGATATCTTAAGATGCATATTCAGTTTCAGTGATAAGCTCCAGACAGGTCAGAGTGTTACTTAAACATCTATACAGTTACTGGTCAAGTGTGCCATTCAAAGCCTTTTTAGGATACATAATGTTCATGTAGGTATGTAAAATAGTCAACTTCTCCAGAAAATATATTACCCTGATAAATATTTAATAAAATAGCTCAGACTGCTGTTATTTTGATTAATGTTTGGCATTTGGAATGAGTCTTTGATAAGATAAAACATTAAACAGACAATTATTGCAAAATTTTGTCAAAAAATACCCTTTTTGTAGTACCAATATTCCACATTCATCAAAATTCTAAGAAAAATATTTAATTTCTGAAAAGTTATGAAGTAAGAGGGTTCAAATATAGTTGGCAAAATTTCAATGAGTGCCACCCACATGTTGGTAACAGAAAAACTGCACTTAAGATCTCTGTGCATAGTTTCATCAGTCCATGGTATCACAACTGAATATCTGAACATAAAAGTGCAGAGTGCAGATGTAACACTTTTCCACAAATAATAAATAATTATTCCAATGTGCATTCAACTCACTGGGTCATAATCTCATTGGTCTTGAAACTGATGATAACTTAGTGAGTTGAAACGCGTGTTGGAATATATATTTATTTTGTAGAAAAGTGCTACATCATCTTTCAATATGTGTTTCTTCCACTACATAAAGCCTGAATCTGTAAAACATATTAATGTGCAGGTTTGTTCCCCAATTTGAAGATAAACTTGAATATGAAGCATAATGAACAGAATAGGCTTGTGTGAATTTCTAATTTTTCAGAATGATTTTGTCTTATAACATGCACTAATGTAATAAGCAAATATTTGATAATCATCAGAAGCAGTGGCCGGTGAAATAAATCTGCTTGAAATGGCTGATGCAAATATTGGAGTCAAATCAATGAAGCTGGTACCACTAATACATTATGCTAAAAATAAAACATAAAATTAAGTTTTTCTATAATACATTAGCTGGCCTGGTTAGCCTGGGGGTTAGCGTACTCACCAGCTAACTTAAAGGTTGCAGATTCGAGTTCCGCCTAGGGTTTGAGTGAGTGTTTTGTTTTTCCAAAATGGTTTTTTCTATGATTTAAAGAGGTGCGAAATGACCATAGCCATTGAAGCACCCTCTATAAACGAAAATACTACTACTACTACTATAATACATAATGCAAATAAAAATGTATGTTTACTCTTTACTGAAGTGCACTTAAATCATTATGCTAAAAAGGTAATTGACTGCTAATTAAAACCTCTGTGAGGAATAGGTGTTGCATCAGGTTATAGTGTAAACCAAGACTGGATCCCTCACCGTAGAAGATTGGGAAATAATTTCACAGCAATTCCACATAAATACACTTTATTTTCATGACCCAGGTTTCACCACGG
>WURS02019738.1:0-12007 GCA_011762765.2 Rhinocypha anisoptera | reverse complement strand
TCTCTCTCTCTCTCTCTCTCTCTCTCTCTCTCTCTCTCTCTCACTCACTCACTCACTCACTCACTCACTCACTCTCTATCTCGAAGAACAGTCAATGAGAATGTGATACAGTAAAGTCCCGGTAATTCGCTGAAGTACAGCTTTCATTTTTTTCGAGAATTGCGAATTATCGGGACTAAAATTTTTAATTGTTTTAAACTAAAAAATTGTTTTTTTAAAGTGAAATATCGGGACTTTAGTACTGAAATAGATACGAAAAGTACCCATAACTCGAGTCATTAGGCAGAATTTCTTTAGACAAACAACGAATTATAAAGACTTGCGAATCACTGAGACTTTTCTGTAACTCTTTACTATGCTCGATGGACAAAAAGTGTGGCAGAAATCAACTTACACAAATTAACATAGAAAAACACGCTTATACTTTTTCTCAAAATATGAAGAACAATAGAAATAAAAGTGAGCAAAACTAGATTTAAATTATAGATAAAATTTATATTTAAGTTTTTAATAATATGTTAATATAAGAATGGAATAATATAGGTTATAAATACAATAGAAGTTGCAAACTTAAAATTTTTATCTTTTGAATACTATCGTCCCATGTCTATCAATCACAAAAAACAATTTCGAGAATTAATTACATTTTAATGTTTGGTATCTAGAAAGATGTGTAAACACACATCTAATCTAAAGCAACTGAAATAAAAAATGAACTGTTTATTTAGAGTGTCTTGGCCTCTAAACAAATCAAACAAATTAACGAGTTTTGGTTGAAATAATTTTACTCTAATAATTTAACAAAGTTAATCTTTAACTTAAGAGTTAATTTAAAATGCATAACAAACTAAATTTTCTCAATACAAATAATGCATATGTCAACTCAAAGATTATGCTAACAAAAAAGTAATATTTTCTGATGGATGGAATAGATGGAATTACAAATCAAAGCCCAGTCATCACATTTTTTGAAGGAGGGAGAGTAAATTTGTTGTTGTTCTTCAAATTCTTACTCAATTCGATTATAACTTTTTTTAGTTACTATTCTAATTCTGATAACTCGAGTTAGGCGTTGACAGCTGAGTTTTTGCATGAGGCAGACTAAGCGTGCTGTGGCGCTTTTATTAAATAAAAAATAGCAAAAAACCTGTAAATTACAGACTGTGTTCAACAAAAAACATGCAACTAATCTAAGTGTTAATGTGAGTAAAATCTAGATCAGAAATCTAGAGAAAAGCTAAACTCTCCTTGAGTTTGACGGAAAAGGTTATTATTATCGTAGATTTTCAAAAGTTGATTTTGATCCCAATTTCAGCAGACGTGGCTTGAACTGTTCTTAGACTGCTGGTCTTCCCATTGAACCTTAGAATCCAGCCACGAGACAATAGAGAAGCATTGCTTTATCATAGAACCCATTATTTTTATTTTTATTAAAGAACTTGAAAAATGCGTATGATTAATTCAATAATAGCTTAAATTACTACATTACTAATTGCTTCATGTTTTCTTTCCTTTATTAATGAAAAATTTTTACAAGACATTTAGTCGATTTTTTAAAAAAATGTTAAAGTTTAACTATTATTGTGGTCACAATATTACCTTTAACTTTTAACTTAAATTAATATTACAAAAACTTGAGGGGTAACTAAAGACAGATCTAATATGTACTATTTATGAAATAACCTAACACCTTTACCAACGTTTACTTTTAATACAACGCAGTACGTATAATGTGATGTATAATTTCGCGAAATATAATTGAACAACATATGACATTTTACAAATTATCGCTATCTACTGTTAAGCTAACATTATCAAAACATGTTTACATCATGATGCATGTAAAAAGTTAGTGTGTTTATATATAGAATACTAATATATTAAACTTAAAGTAATGATAAAGACGTTAAAAGTTTAAGCTCTAGAATGAGAGTACTAATATGATTTGGCACAAACAAATCACCATTCATGCTATTATGACTTTTTATTTAGTCTTGTCTTTTATATATTACCCATATTACAATAGTGCAAGCATTTGATTGTTCAAGTAATGGAATTGCAAAAAGTGCCAAGTAGTCGATCATATTTCCTAATCAAAAGTGTTCAACTAAACTTTAAGCATAAGTCCCATATCCTTTAAGAATAATATTTTTAGATCATAATTACTTAATAGATATTTGATGTGTTTGTATTATAATAATTATTAGTTGTTTGGCTGTGTGCCAAATAGAATGGAGTCAGATAAAAATTCATCACCTATGGAGTTTCAAATTGAAACTAAAAGAAGTATGAGTGGTATCAGTTTGTAATTGACAACTATGACTTGGCTACCACTGATGACAAGTGCTAAGAATGGCTAACAAGAAAGTAGAGAAGTTAGTAGTGCGCGGGCGGGTGGAATACGAGGTAGAATGGTAGAATGGGAGAGTGAGCGAGCGGGTGAGGGCATGAGATGGCACGGGATAGCACGGGATGGCAGGGGATTGCAGGGGATGGCACTGGCCCAGTGGGAGCCGGCACTACTCTGTTGCCAGCTGCTGCCAGTGGCACCCGCCGCGCACGCCTTTGGCCATCTCTCAGACTTACTGCAGCATGCTTGGGTGCTGGCTTCCTTTGACACAAGTTACAAGTCTACTAGCTGCATCAGACCCTAGCACCATGCCTCATCGCAATGTGATGTGATTACGAACCTTTCCTTGTCTAGCAACATATCTCGTAGTAGTGCGAAATTTCACATTCACCACCCGTGGCATCTCGAAGCATAACAGTTCGCCGCAATAGCTCAAATGCTTCACTGGCATCTTCCCAGCTAAATGCATCGACCAAGAAGCTGTCAGTTGCGAATAAAGTCGAACTCTGATTTGATTGCTTCTTCGCCAACTTTCACACAGTGACATATCAGTTCATACTATTAACTGAGTGGCAGCCAGGCAACAAACGAAAGAAAACAAACAGTGAAGACAAAGAAAGTTTACAACTATCTCTGTCAGCGTTGAACGATTGATTGAATAATCATTGTTCCAAATAGTGTCGGCCTTCTAGCGGAAGGGAACGGGTGCTACCACTGCGTTTCGATGAATGGCAGTGATTGAAGTAACTCGAGTGTAATCGCTAACTGACACGGAGAAAGTGGGTGGCTCGGTGGACAGTGGCTCTTTGCAGGCATGGATCCGCACAGCTTCAACCAAAGTCAGTGGGAGTTGGAAGATGATCTCAACGAGCTGGACGCTCTGCCTTTCAATCCATGGCAGATTTTACTCATTGTTCTTTACTCTACCACCGCACTCATCTCGTTGAGCAGCAATGTACTCACTATCGTCATTCTCTTCCGAGGCGAACATGTTTCCACCGAATTGTGGAAGTTTCTCTTTAATCTTTCTATTGCTGACATCTCGATGGCCATTTTTTGCATCCCTTTCACTTACACTAACTACATGTTGGGCCATTGGATTTTTCCGCATTTTCTCTGCTCGATTATTAACCATATTCAAGCCCTTTCGGTCGCCGTATCTGTATGGACTTTGACAGCTATTGGAATAGACAGGTATGTAGTTGATTAACTTATCCATATTTTTGTTTTACTTAGTACATGATAAATGTGTTTTAATTTTACATTATACAGTTTTGTAATGGTAGACAGTTTATTAAATTAAAATAAAATATATAAATGCCAGCGGTTACAAATCGATAATAAAAAGTTGCTAACTCTTGCACCGCAAACATGAACAAACGGAAGTGGTATCGTTATGGCACACATCGATTTGTATAGCTACCAACAAATTGCCTCGATACAATTAGTCATTGCCACGGTTGATCAATTTGTGAGACATTGAGCGAAATCCTCTGCAGGGGTCTAGTGAAGTCTGTGATACTCTAATCAGCAGAACTCATTCCGATCAACGATTGTCAATCGATCGACAGTGGACAATGACTCTCACTGCTACCACCATTCGACTATCGCCGTTTCACTTACGCTTTGCAAAATCCAATTGATTATAAATAATATAAATTGCAAAATTCCAGTTTATCATCATAGCAAATATTTGCAATCTCTATAGATTGTATACAATCAAACTGAAGTGAATGCTATAAAATGTAGTTAAACGATTTCAATTGAAATTTCATTCACGCAATGTCTCATTTCACTGACTTGGAACAATTACTAGCATCATATGACTGAAGAATTTGGTGTGATGAGTATAGTACTAGCTGTAAGAGTATTACGAGGTGATTCCTAGTATTTTAATTATGTAGCAAGAGCATCTAGATCGAGTGCTTTTAAAGACTTCTTATCTTATTATTGAAAATTTTTACAATCACAGTTCCAAAATTTTGGAGCAAGCCAGCCAAAACTATTGATAAGCAATCAATTGAATTTGATTTAGCTAGAGATAATATATAAGTTGGAAGTTAATGTTTTAAGAATAAGAACTGAAATAAGTTAATCATTTGAAGATGCTAGTTTGACTGGATAAATGATGCCAAGAGCATTATTTCTACCACAAGTTATGTGTGTAACAAGATTTAATTTACCGGAAACAAGTTTGAGGCGGTGATAATTAATCTTAATTAAATATGATTAATTACATTGACTTCATATGGAAAGTTAGAAAGGAAAGGTAAAGCAGATTTGGACAAAGATTAGTTGGAGTGGGAAGAGAAAGAGGCAGAGGAAGTTGGTTGGTGGCAGTTGGTAGGAGTTGGTGGTTCGGTGCTTGATGGCTCACTCGTGTGCCAATAATTGCTTTGGTGCACTTCTCTGCCACTTCTCCTCTTCTTTCTCACCATTCGACTCGACATCTGCCATACAAATCAAACATGTTAAAAACACTCGTTCGCGGTGCTGTTGGCAGCCAATTAGGGTACATCCCAGTAGCTTATCATACAATGAGAGATGATTGTAAACTTTACTAAATTATATAATGACATAATTTTCAAAAATTCTAATGAAATGCAAATTTGTTTCTGAAGAAATGTGTTTCACGCATATTATTATGATTGAATTCGCTCACCTGGTTTAATCAAATTAAGTGGCTAATTTTGTGGACTTTAAACAATTAACTCGCACGGTCGCATCTTGGTTTTCCGTTAGAAATACTTAATTTTGCTAGAAATGTTTACTAGTAATACTTGATTTTGCCGGTTATTTTACTTAGGGCTCTAAGCTTAGCCGAAACGCTTCCAAACTTGCATTTTTCTACGAACAAAGCTGCATAAATTGTCTTAAAATACAGTGTTCACTGAAATTTGATTTTCATTTTGGCTAAGCTGAGAGCTCTATTTTACTCAAATAGTAGTTGCTGTTGCTTGGTAGTTTTTACTTAGTTTTACTTAGTTTAGTTTTTCGTAATTTTTACTCATTTTACGATAAATAAAAAGTTGTTGATCTATGTTGTTCATTTCAATCTGAGTTCTTAATAACATAAAATATTCCATTTAATCTACAGTAACTGAGCAGAATAATTTCTCGAATTGATCTGTTAAATTGGGACAATGGAAAAATTATTCTATTTGAGTTATGTCGAAAATTGAAATTCAGAGTTTGATCCATGTCAGATTCACAGTAGTCATAGGTTAAAACTTGCGGCTGTGTGGATTCAATTCTAAAGCAAGGCGGAGTTGACAAGAGTCACCAATTTATTCAATTTGGTTTCGGACAATACCGCTTAAATTTTATTTTATATCTTTTTCTAGTATATGTTTTTTTTGCTTACCGAGTTCTTTGGACTAAGTTTTACAGAACTATTAATATTATTTTCAAAATTTTTAAAAAGAAACTTAATAATCATTGATAAACTTGTACTAGTTTTTAATGCTTTATTTTAGTGTTTAATTATAGAATACAAGCCTTTACTTAGTTTTAATAATATCTTTGTTGTATATTTTCAAGAAATTGCTATATTTACTATCTGTATTTGCATGTTTTTTACAAACTTGTAGTTTGTGAAATTATATAAAAATATTAAAGTGAAAATGATCCGAAGGCACAAAACTACACTTGGATGAGGGCGATGTCAAGCGAGAAAGTAATCAACACTTCACACCACAAGTCATTTCAAACCAGCTCAAGGGTCAGTGTAGTGCGAGTGAAGCAACGATTTGAATTTTAATAACTTTGACTGCGTGGTCGTTTCAATAGCACGATTTAATTAAAAGTGTAGCACTTCGTTCATAGGGTTGACTTAAGACTAGCATCTTTATTATGTTAGTCACAGAATGAAGAACAATGAGATTATTGATCAATCTTGAGATGAGTGTCAACAACAATATGTGTGGAGTATTAATCAGGTGCCTGAGACAAGTCAAGTAGTGCTTGGCCTTTCAATGAGGTTCGAGTGATTACATCGAAAGCAGTTCACTATTTCACTAGATGCTACACTCACTGTTCTGACCACTGCATTAGTAGACAGGTGTCAACTCTTATTAGTGTTTTTGTGGTTTTATTTTACAAATATAGAAAAGTTTTATTATTTTCAAATGACACCGAAAGCAATATTAATAGTGCGAAAATATTATATATTTTATAACTAATAAAAATTGACTAAAAAGCAAGATCAAAGTATAACTAATTCTAGATTTGAAAATATAATTGCAAAATTGATTTAAATGCAAAGAACAGTGCTTTATTAAATATGCTTTAAATTTTGATTTTATTTAAACTTTTGTCAAAACTAACGTAGCGTGTAAAAAGTTTTAAAATGTTGACTCGCAAAGTTGTCCACTATGTCAATTCTGCAAAACAAGAATTATGAAAAACAACATTCCTGTGGAAAATTTTGGCAATGGTAGCTATAATTTGACATCATTGACACTGTTAGACTAACAGTACATCAAAGATCCTAATAATAAGACACTGAGCTTGACTCAGGGGAATACAATTCAACTACTGTTCTAGGTTGGCCTCGTCTTTCTTGTTGTTTATTCATCCGATCTAATCAGACATTTTTACGTAGATATTTTGCAATCATCTATCCATTTCGTCAACTACTCTGGATCAAACGGCACAAGATTATCACCATTGTCGTGATTTGGATTTTCAGTTTTCTGATAGCGTTACCAATGTTACTGGCGTACAAAGTGAAATCGTTTATTCTACCCAAAACTGGCGAGCGCTTTTATGAGTGCACCGAAGAGTTGAGTGAGAACTCTGCCAAAGCGTACACTATTTTTCTTTTCTTGTTCACTTTCTTTATTCCGATTACTGTCCTTATCTTTGCCTATTCGCGCATTTGCATTCATTTGCTTCGTCACTGTCCAGCACCGGGCAATCCAGACCCAAACCGCGACAGAGTGTGCATCAACAACAAGATAAAGGTAATCTAATTGCGAAGAGCACTTAGCTTATTAAATTGCTTTCATTGGACCAATCAGCAGTGCATCCATTACAAACAAGAATAGAAAGTAGACCTAATCATGTGATATGTCATAATGAAGTGTAATCGTAAGCTCCAAAGCTATTAAGGCCAATTTGCATAAAGTTTCCATCAATCGAGTGATAGATGACAAAACCAGTTATTTGTGACACTGTTTGCTCTAAACAACTCTTGGGGCATGAAATTGCACGCAAATAGTTTGAATTATCACTGGAAATATTTCCAGGATTTATCCTACTATTGTCGGTTCACAGTTTATGCACTATTTCACAGGTTATCAAAATGCTGTTAACCATCGTGCTGCTCTTTGCCGTCTGCTGGTTTCCGCTTCATATCTATCAATTTCTAGTCTACTTCTATTCTGATTTTATGAAGCAACGCTACAAAGATTGGAAGTATTACCTGAAGGTTGGCTCGTACTTTGTAGTTCACTGGATGGCGATGGCTCACTCACTGGTCAATCCTTTCGTCTACTGTTTTATGAGTGACAACTTTCGGGTACGTAGTGGCACGAGTCCACTCGAGCCAATGCCCACTGACTAACTGTGGCCCGATCTGTCCCTCCCGTTCCACTCCACTTACCACAACCCATCACCCTGCTTGCTCTTTCTTACCATTCAACCGCTTGCCACCCAGATTGTCAATGCCATTTTATAATGCCATCACTGAGGTTGTCCATCAGCCTCACTTGGCTCTAACACTCCCATTCTAAGTGCTTCAAAGTGAGATTTTTAATTTTTTGTTTGAGCATTATAAAATAAAATAAACTATTTTTTCAAAACACAGTTGAGTAATAGAAGACTCTCAAAGTTATGCAACTGCAAATGCAGGTCGAATTGTCAATCCCAATGTGAAGCAGTCAAGCCTGCAGTGTAGGAACAAGCCAAAATAGCTACTACGATAACATATATGTTATTTTGGCGTATAAAACACTTGTCGTCATCAAATCATTTTGTTTGTTAAAATCTAATTTGATTTGATTGAATAAGCATTTTTTGATGTAAAGCATGTCCCATAAACCCTGTTACCATTTTATTATGTTTAAACAAATCATTTTTATGCTAAAGTAAATTTTGCAAAAATATGAACTTTTGAATAAGTCTTTTTGGCATAAATTTTGGGTTGAAAGATAATGTATTATTACGTTTAATGCGTGCTAAAAAATAAGAATTCACAAAAAAATTGTAAGTGTCACCGAGATTTTGCAAATCCTAATTTTTTGTGGATCAAACTTTGGACAACAGCAATGAATTTGACAATTTATTCATTAATATGAGTAGTGGCAAAAAAGGAATTAACAATTGCGAAGTTACATTCAAGACCAAGTTCACTGTTCTTATCAATATTTATTTTGCGAATTAAATTTATATTTATAAAATTAGGCAATCGCCTCAATGCACGGCGATATAGTTGAGACCGAGCTATAGATGTTACTGGCCAAGTAGACAAACCGGTAAAGTATCACTTTTCTAAACCAAGTTACACTCTGCCCAGACCAAGTTGCAACATAATTCGCATTTGCTGGTTTGTCAACTTGGTCAGCAACAGATATACACTAGATTTTTAAAATCAAAATACATTATTTGGCTTTGTTGTTTAGTTCAATAACGCTTTTAGTAATTTTGCACCAAATACAGGAGTTTTTCCCAAAAACATATTAGGATTTATTCGATTCTTGTATATAAAAACAAATGAACAAAAATCGGTGAAACATTTAGCAAGTTACAATTGCATTTGGTACTTTTTACTATCAGATGACAATTTAATATTATAATTTTAAGACTCTTATCACTGACAATACTCTGTTTACTCAGCGGGGTATGCATGCGCTCATAGCAACACGCGTCCCCCACACAGTCCATGTGTAATGCAGGCAAAACTTCCCTCTGTGGAAAATAATGTTTTAATTAATTTTATTAATTAGATGTAAGAATTTTTTAAGTTAATATAGCAATGGTATCCGACCAGTAAGAAGTAATAATTTGACATCAAAATCACATTTCTTAGGTTCAACACAGAGAAAAGTGAATCATGAAATAACTTGACTACTTTTCAAGAAATAATTTGATCTTAAGAACAGCAAGAAATATTTTGATTTTTTTCAAAATGAGAAATAGCTTGATTTTAAAACCAAGAAATATATTTAAAAGAGGAGCGGCGCTAAAGTGCCGTCTGCCTCTTGTAAATAAACTGTGGCAAAACCGACAAGGTCAAACTCGAGTTATTATAATTCAAAAGAATATGATCGAATCGAATTCAATGAAAATTGAAAAGTTCGAATGTTCGAATCAAATTGAATGAGAATCCGAGAGTTATGCACAAACATAGAAAGTTAGATTCGAATCGGTTATGAATTCGAATCACAATACAACGATAGTTGGATTCGAATCGGTTATGAATTCGAATCACAATACAACGATAGTTGGATTCGAATCGGTTAAACACAGTAGAAGTAGAAATAACTGTTACAGTGCAAAATGGCTATGTGACAGAACATGAATATTGTCTAAGTATAGAATAGGGCATAGGGTAAGACATAGAAAACCACCAAATTTTGTATTTGCTATTAATATAACAGATGAACTTATTTGGGTTGTTCGGGTTAAACACGTTATTTTTTGGGTTTAAAAATAGGACCATTTGGTGCTCTACCTGAAAGCGCCAGGTGACCAACTGATACAGTTCTGCCTCCCCCTCGCTCAACTCCACGCCCCGTCGTTTGGCATCCAACACTTTGACCGTTGCCAAAAAGTCGTAGAAAAATTGTACTGTCTTGAATGGAATCAGAAAGCGTAGAACACTGGCCAAGGTGACACCATATTCACCTTTGCTTTCGAAGTATTTCAGTATTTTTTCCATGTTGAATTGACACAAAAACAAAATACACTTTGTCTTGGTCTCTCGTAAAAGCGGACCATCATTCTGTCTTCATCTCATGAGTAGGTTCGAAAGTCTAGTCATTTATTTAAAGCCACATTTTTGAGTAAACCTTTCAACAATTGAGTCAGCTGATTTATTTACTACCTGATAGAGAAGAGAAAACTTTGAAATTCTTTTGAAGCAAACAATAAAAAAAAGTTTTTTTGGTGTACTCGAGATAACATTTTACTTTCAAGTAATACTTGGCCTATTTTCATTAATGTTTTAAAATTAACTTTTAAATTACTTTTAAAAAATGATTTATGTATAATCGAGGTTGGTTTTTACTGAAAAACTAAAAAACTTTTAATAGAGATTCAAATCAGTTTATTATCAGTATATAAAAAATTGTAAACTTTTTATTCTAATTATCTTAAGTATCCTAATTGAATCAATGAAATTGTTACTAAAAAACTACAACAATTAAGTGATTTAATATACAAAATATTCTCTGTTTAGGCCGGGTAAAAAAATGTGTTGGTTTGTTGTAATCACTGAATGTTTGCAACTCGAGTGGTGAGAAACATGTTTCATTTGTTCTCACGCAACACTCGAGTGGTGAATCTGTTTGATGAGAATCATTTTGAGGTGTTTGATCTGGATTCGATTCGGTGGAACCAACGGATTCTGTTGCAAAGCGATCGAAACGTACTGATCTTCTCGAATCTGGCCACCAACAATGGTGGAAACTTCTACTACTACGAAGTGGTTTATGCCAAGGAGAAACTCTACTCGTTTGTTGTCTATCATAATACAAGTGAGGTGGATACGTTTTCCATGTTTCATAAGTTTCGAATTGTGCTCAATGATTTAGAACGGTCGATTACGGCTAACAAGGCGACTGCATTTGAAAATCTCAAGGTAAGGTAGGGTAGAAGAGAGAGAGAGAGAGAGAGAGAGAGAGAGAGAGAAAGAGTGAAAGTGAAAAGAAAGAGAGAAAAGGGGAAGTGAGAGAGAGTGAGTGAGAGAGAGAGAGAGAAAGAAAGCGAGAGAAAGTGAAAGAGAGAGAGGGAGAAAGAGAGAATGAAAGAGAGTCAAAGAGAGAGAAAGAGAGAGAGAAAAAAAAGAAAAGGAGAAATAGAGAGAGAGAGAGAGAGAGAGAGAGAGAGAGAGAGAAAGAGAGAGAGAAGTGAGAAAGAGAAGAGAGAGAGAGAGAGAGAGAGAGAGAGAGAGAGTGAAATGTTCATGTTCTATGTTCTGGCATTTTTGGTTTTTTGCCATTTTTTGTTGTACTGTAAAAATTATCCTACTTCCACTGTGCTTAACCGATTCGAATCCAACTTTCGTTATTGTAATTCGAATCCAACTTTTGTTATTGGGATTTAAATCCAACTTTCATTGTTGTAATTCGAATTCTTAACCAATTCGAATCTAATTTTTTGTGTTATGATTCGAATTTGGTGCATAACTTTTCGAATTTTTATGCAATTTGATTCAAACTTTTCTAATTCTCACTCAATTCGATTCGATTTTTTTGCATGTTTCTTTGAATTATGATAACTCGAGTTTAATTTCGAAGGCTTTGTCGCCGTTTTTTTTACAAGAGACAGACGGCACTTTAGCGCTGACTCTTTTGTAAAAATTTAATTAATAGGTTTTCACTTTTGTTTCAAGGGAATCATGAACGATCTCTCAACGAATGCCAACTGGAACAGTACGGTTCTTGCAGCACGACTTGGTTTCGAGGTTCACTTCCGTGAGTGTCAAACCACCGT
>WURS02019727.1:0-12008 GCA_011762765.2 Rhinocypha anisoptera | reverse complement strand
TCCCCCTCCTCAGGCCCTTCCCCTCCCTCCCTTCTCCCTCGACTCAAATCCCTTCTTGTTTCGGCTCTCGCCCGACTTTCGTTCCGTAGAGGTCTTCACCGACGTCCTTGGCGGACTTGTCCCCGATCGACTTCCGCCTTCCCTCTCGCACGCTCTCCCGTTCCAGTGTTTCGCCGGAAATTCCCGATCACCGTGTGCGGGCGTCTATGACGCGTAAGCCGTTGCCGCTCGGTCATTTCCCGCCATCCCAGAGTGAGGGGACGCACCTCCCCTGTCGCCTTTAGGTTTCCCCTTCCCGCAGTAACGACATCGTAAAGAAATTTTAAAAAACTCACTCCTGACTAAAAATCCATGGGATTCGCGTGATATGAGGATGGATTTCCTTAAACTCTCCCGCATCTCAAAGAAACTGTTTCCGTGAGGCTTTCTTGGAAAGAGACCCGAAGAAGGCGAGAATTCAATGATTAAAAGTAAAAGTATTAAATAGCATATGGGTAAAATTGAATAAAATCTGCACTCGTTAATGGATAAAGAGAAAGAATCCATGACCACTTTTCCTTCCTTCCACTTGTTTTTCGGGATTTTTTTTGAAGCGGTAGTGATGAGATTGGAATTTTAGCGTTTTTGTTTCATAGGTTGCATCGACGGCTATTGTCATTTAGTACCTTATACAATTTACAGAAAATCCCATTCGAACGAGCACAACACCCATGGCCACGGCGACGGGGCTTGAACCCGTGACATTTGGATTAGCCGCTGACGCGCTATCTCCCATGGTAACCCGACCTGCGTAGTGGTTATAACTTGGGTAAAATTCTTCTTTCAGGAAAAATAGTTTGTTGTATTTATCTCCTAATATTACTTCCTGTAAAATGTTGACGTCACAATGTGTCAGGTGAAAATTAGAAAATTATATATTAAACTATAAATAATCAACAAAAGAAAATAATTGAGGAAAATTTTACTTAATAAATAGATAAAGACGTTTTTCAGGGCCTTGAGATTGGTCCTTAAGATTCGACTTAGTCTTCAATCTGTACAATATGGGTGTAAAATAATAATGCAAGGTTTGAAAAAGAGAAAGAGGGGCGCGCAATAAGGAAAATCTGGATTTGTAATGTATATACCGCGTTTTCTCCGCGTTGCAGCACCGTCAAGGTCGTCGACTTTGTTTCGCTTCAGAGAGGCGAAACAGTAAACACCACGAATTATACATGGCGTGTTCTCCTTTCCCTTCGTGAAGAAAGAGCTCCGCTTTGCCGAGAGGAAACCATGTCACAGTGCATAAAATTATGGAATTTCAGGCATTTATGCGTCATCGCAAAGGAGATTTTCTGCTAAATTTCAACGAGCAATGCCAAGTAAACTGAAGAGGTGAGTAATTTCAGCCGCTTAGGAATGGCTGTCAATCATTATTTTATGGTTTAATCCTTATTATTGAATGCCTGAGATTGGATCTGGCTGAAGGTGGATCTGAAGCTGGATCCTTCCAAAAATTCTAGTATTTCAGGCTAAACATAAAATGCCGCCTGGTTACAGTTATGATTGATGTAATTGCTAACCCTACTGTAAATAATTTTGAATAAAAGTGCAAAAAACATCCTTGCACTAAATTTGTCGCTAGTTTTGTCTACAGTAGTTAACTTTTCAAATAAGAAAACGTAAAATTGTCATCGTACGGGGGTCTATACAGTTCATGCAAACAAGCTTTATATGACGGGAGTAAATACCAAAATGTTTTTCCATATGAGATAAAATATTTTACTTAATGCCGTAATTTTTCAACTTAAAAATTTATAAAATCCGGCATTTTATTATTATAAATAGTTGAATTAACTACCTAATTAATATGCGAAGTACTCTCTATAAAGTTAATCGACTATAAAAATTATTTTGTATGAAAAGTGAGACTCAGATACTAGTAATTAGCCATAAGAATGTTTTAATAATGCTTTACGCGTCTTGTGTTTTCAATGGTAGAATTCTAAATCGGAAAGGCGCTTTTGCATTGGTAACATTTTATTTTAAAGGAATATTCCGTTGAAATGACTCGGATTTGAAAAAAATATATTCACTCAGTTTGCTAAGAATCAAAAAATTTGTTTAAAAACTTCTTATACTCGACTGGATAGGTTCTTGAAATTGATTTTTCCATATTGTCTCCACGACTCTGAGAACTCTCTGTGAAAACTCCTTGGAAAGTCGTTAGAGAACTTTAGAGGAATTTGAGCACTCTCCCGGAAAGAGAAATTTTCCCAACTTGAATGCTGGCGGAGTCAGAATATATAAATTGTGTCAACGACCCAAGTTGCAAGAAAACCACAAGTTTCGGTGAGAGGAGAGTAACGGCGCAATTCATATTCGTCAAAGACGTGCTATACGAAGACTGAAAACTAAATAATTTGATGTTGCCAGAGCGTGTGCTAATTCTTGTTTATAATGCAAGCTTTGAATGTTTTTATACGTGATTGACACCTTGTTTGATGTGTAAGCCCATTTGTCTACTATATTCGTTTGTGCGATGAAGCCTTCTCAGGATCCTCACCGGGTGAAAGGATACATTGCTGCCAACATTTCAAACTCCGACTCATGCCTCGACATCAATGCTGCTGAACTGATTTGGGCGTCAAAACTTTGGTAGCGAAGGAGACCGAAGGAAGTTCCGAGAAGACTTCATCCAGCTCCTTCGCCGTAAAAGTGCTAGAAGCTTTTTCATCTTCAAATGCAATTCATCTCTTAAGTTATTTCACTAATTGTTGGTCTTTTACCATGGAATGGACCTCAAAATTGACTCATATGATAACAATAATATTTATTTTATTGTCTATCATAGATTATTTTAACATCCTTCTCTATGCAAAGTTTCTTATAGGCTAATATGAAATTAAAACGTTGGTTGAGACAAGTGAATATATACATATGAACTTCATTTTTCAAGTTATAGAGTTAAATTTTTAGACCTGATATTTGACCAAATATGATTTCCAGAAAATCAACATAAGTTTTATTATTGCTAATCATAATTAATGAAGTTAAAGGATGACACCATTTTCCCTTCGATTACACGTTTTGAGTATAGTCACTCAATTTGCTACCTCATTCTATCATATTAGTGAAATGGATAGAATCATACTGTTGTACACAATCTTATGATTGGCTTGTAGGAGCTCTACAGTTGATACTGCCACTTGCCAGTTTCTTCATCCCGTAGCAGTTCCTAACTCTAACATTGTCCATCATATGATTCCCATACGCCGTCCTTGGCTTATCCCTAACATTCTATCCTATTATGGCTCTTCTGAGTATTTCTTCGATTGTCATTGGATCCATTTTACATATATTTTAAGTTTTATTCATTTTATTTTCATCATTCTTCAGTATTTAAAAATTTCCATTCTTTCCAATCTTATTTTCTCGGAAGGTGATATTTTCCTTGTTACACTTCGGTATGAAATTAAGCTCCATAACTATGTTCTTATGAATCACATCTTTATATCTCGGTATGATTTGCAGTATATTGTTGAAAGGAGTTTCTTTCACTTGAGCTATTAGTACTTATTTAAAATGGATTAACATGATTAAATACCTGCTTATAACTCCTTTCAGCTTTCCAAACTTTAAATTTGTCTCAACAAAGTTTCCGCGAATGTGTTTAAGGAAACTTCATAACTTTCGTTCATTGTTGAAATGGCTATTTTAATTTACTAGGTCCGTCTTAGAACCTGTCGTTATTATGTTATCTGAACATTTATCCCAAAGTTCCTCGTTGTATGTTTGAAGTAATGTATTAATTTACAAACAAGAGTGATTTAACATATTCTACCTTTCCTCGGTAAATTTAATCATTCAAACATTAAACCGTAGTTTAAAATAGAAATGATTAATGGCTGATACCCATAATTATGTCGACAGTGACATTTATTGCAAAAAAATGAAATTAAAATATATATATGAACTCTATTAATTATTTTTTTTCAAATAAAATGACAATACCATATCAATATCAATTAATATGGTTATTGTCACCGTAATAGACACAAGAATTTTTTTAGTATTAACCGTTCTCATTTTGTAAATTGCATAATGCTCACCCTATAATTCCGCGATGATTTCCATGTAGCGGTTCCGTGTTTCCAATGGACAAATGTTAAATCTCTTCGATTTGGCTTCAGTCTCTTTGTGCCTTCGAAATACGGTTCCCATTTTTCGGCCTCGAGCCTATCCCCATAGTCAATGTGCCCGGATAGCTCGTGGCCAGCCTTGTTGAATTTTCTAATAAATATTATAGTCTGAAAAAGATTTAGGTCGATCAGTTGTGAAATATAACAGTCGGGAAATGTTAAGTGCTTTTTCCGTTTTCAGTTAACTGTTTTAATATATTTTTACATAAGTGCAGACATTTTTTTAAAGTTTCATAGTCTTGATTTTTGGTTTAGGATATTAGAACACTTTTAAAAAGAGACACCGATTTGGTAAACGTAATAGATGTAGGTAAAATAATGAAATCTAAATTTTTTCTGTGATTACATTCAGCTCTCCGGATTCATGCCTGTTCACTGATGTTGATTACCTGATAAATGTCACCATGCTACTTTGAGTAATTTTGAAGATATATCGTTACTTTTGATAAAGAGTCGAAAAACCAATTGTAGTAGTGAAATTATTTATATTATCAATATTTCTTAATAACATTTTCCGATTGATGTAAAATGGAAAAAAGTTGCTCATTCATTTTTGGCGCCAAAATTCATTCAAGTAAATCGATGTGATTAGGACAGTGATAAATATTACAAAAAATTTAGGCTATTAAATTGACGCAATAAAAATCACACGATTATTCCAAATGTTCTTAAATGATATCGGTTCCTGGTTAAATATGTCGCTCAAAGTATCCATAAAAATCCTTGATGCATTTTATCGGTATTTGTTTTCTCTGCCGCTTTCTAACATTTGTGGAATAAAATTTAGGTAATGATAGCGTGTAAAGCGTTATCACTTCCTTCATTGGAACAATTGGCTAGTACCCTAATTTATAATACTTCTGTATGAAATTACACTACTTATTTGGTTACTTCTACAAAACAAAAATATGTTACTCTTTTGGAATTAGTTTGTTCTTGACGCTTGTGATTAAACATTTCCAAATTGTGAAGCAATATTAAAATTAAAGTAGCCGTCAACCCTTAGGAACGACGGCTTCATGTCAGAATTTTCATAGTCAGCCTTACATAACCAGTCAGTAAATATATATCAATATCGTTTTCATAACCGAAATGAGAAACCGAAATATTTATTGTCATCTTTTCGACATTCCAATAATTGTTTTTGGCGGTGAAGAATTAAAAATTAATAAAATTGGGATTTTACGTAATTAAATGATATATCTGCGAAATCGGTCTCATTGTTATAAATACTCCAATTTGACTCTGCTATGCATTTTTATTTTATCTTATGTTCGTTGCTGAACGCTGTTTTTAATTTGAAGGTTTATGTCCAACGTGGAACTTGTCGTATCGCTGAAGTGACATCTAATTTCATAAATCTTCGATCTTATATAATAGAATGGTCTTCTAGTCACTTATTACCTATACTTAATTATTATTATCTTACTAACTATCTATATAAATATATTAATAATACTTAATAATAATTATCACTTTAGTTGTGTTTAGGAAAAATATTCCACTTAAGTCACAAGAGAATAGGTTCTTCAATCCCTCCATTAAAATCTGTCAATCAAAGGTAGATTTATGAGGGACTCAATTAACTACCTTCTATCTTTATAGTGATCAAACAATTAACAATAATGTAAGCATTAGAACAAGGTAATAGTGATAAATTTATAATAAGCAGATTCCGAGTGTACCGTATTTCATATTTATATGAATTTTAATACTAAAGCTCTATACTCTCGTATTAACAGTATTGTGAAAGGCCATGAGGAATTGCTCCCAACAGTTTTACCGGAGTGCTCGCAACAAATGGATACTCGCGTCCTACGAAATACAACTGTTGTCTTGTAGTCTCTCTTACCGCCAGCACTCCCATCCTGTTAGCCTTCTCCCGAGCGGCGAGCTCCCTCATGAGAGCATGGTCCTGCCGTGGGTCTTGGATGGACGAGTCCGAAATCAGTGTGCTAAGGCTTAGGCGGGAGTCTGTGGCCTCATTGGTGCCGAGCACTTGGTGCCACTTGTGGTGGGTAGCAATCAGCTTACTCCCCTGACTGCCGAATACCCCCTCACTTGAAAGGGCGTACTTTCGTCTCCTCGGGTTCAGCTTTTCCCTCAGCCTTTCCTGAAGACTCAGCAGCTTTTTCTCGGTCAGTGTCAGTCCCGTGTGCCTTCGGGTGAAACATTTGCCCCTCGGTAAGTCAAATTTGGTTACCTCGTAACATAGTTCACCATGTGGCGACATTAAATGTTCTCCATTTAACCATATGTATGTCCTAGTGATTTTTATAGTATCCCTGCACTAATTAAAAGTGAGAAAGCACACAGGTGAAAAAATTTAAGATAGTGAAACTATATATAGTCCATGTGACGGTGATACGCAAAAACAACGATGTGTATTAGTGGATTTTCTTGGTCGAAAAAAATTGTGGTGTAAATACAAATTCTTTTCTCTTCAACGTGCAAATCATAGCAGTAAATTGGTGATGCACAAGATAAATAAACCTTTGCAATTCAAGAAAATAACACTGGTTACCAAAAATGGTTAACACATCAGGTCACCTGGTGATGTTCACCATCTAGACGAAACCGGTCGTAAAAACCAGTGTTTTCTTTAAACCATATTTTTCTAAACCTATTTATAAACCATATTTTATAAACCAGCGCAATAAACCATTATTTTGTGGAATTAACAAAGTTTTTTTTATCTCGTACAGAATGAAAGAGTTCCCCACAGTAGAGAAAAAGACGATTTCTTCATAATTTTCTGCACAAGAAACATTGGTTAATTTGACATTTGAAGTGATTGTTGCAAAAAAATCAACATTGAATGATGACTATGCGATTCATGTCACTCAATTTTATTCATTAATTGATTGTGAAAATAGAATTCTTTTTGTTCTCAGATTCAAATCCCAATCATGCTTTGGACAAGCTCTTTCGTATATTATTGTTGTGTCTTAATATCTCGCAATCACTTTTACGTGAGTAAACAAGTGGTAGGGGAAAAGGAAATGGTTAAGTTGTGTGTGAATGTCACTCTCTCTAGAGGTTAGTCTGAGATCGGATACACTCTTGCCTATGTCATTAACTTTAGGCATGATAAAGTTAGATTCAGCAGTTATTATTTTAACGACTTAATTAATTTTGAGCTAGATTCATCGCGTTGACATTTTTTTAAATCCTTACAATTGAACGCTGTCACGCCTTGAAACTTTTCTCATACTTTTTCCCGGCATGCCTTATTATTTTCAATTGGTAACAGTAATATATTAATAAAATGAGAGTTAATGATTCTCTGTCAACACATCTGCAGGGTAAAGATTTATTAGAATGACTGAGGAAACATGAACACTTTAGTTCAGATAAAATCCTTTAAATTACCTCAAAATTTATTATGTGGGTTTCGCACAAACTCTTTATTTAATTTTCTTCAGCCTCGTGGGAAGAATGAAACAATCGAGTAAATTTCCCCACAATCACATCCAGGACAGATTAAAACGAATAATAAAACAAAACAACGCATATGATTTGACGTGTACTTTCACCTTCACGAAACACAAGTCCGTAAAGATGTTTAATTCCATCGAATTCAATGCCGTCTTCCCTTTTCCTCGAACGATAATAGAATATTTATAATCAGCATTAATAATGCAAATATTTTTCTCAAAATTCACGGAAGTTTTAAGATTTTTTTTCCTCCAATTAGTCTCTTTATACTAGGGAAATATAAAAATCTCTAAAAGGGAAAAAGCTGTAACGTAAATAAAGGGTAAATTGAATTGTACCGTGGCAATGACTTTAGTATGATTCATTCTCTTCGAGCCACCAGTTTCCATTTAAAGTCTTATAATTTATTATTAAAATTACAATGATACATTAATATATATATAATTATTATTTTTATATCATTTTAATAGACGACATATTGTAGATATTTCCGCTTTGGCAAAAAATTGTGTGAGCTTCTCCATTTTTTACATACCATATGTAATACAAAAGTCAAATATACGTTCAATTGTTCAAAATAAATTTATATGTTGGCAAAATGTGCTGCAAACTTCTCGTTGCAGTTAGTTTACAGGTTTATATTACTTTGCATTCATTATAAAAGAAAATAAACACAAATAAATCAAGGTTAAATGCAGTACAAACATATCTTGTGAGAAAAACACAAGCCAAATATAATTATAATGAAATATAAGAATTCTTATAGATTTTTTTTATTTTGACATCCTGGTCCTCCAAAGCCTTTGGAGGACCTTTTCTGGTTGTGCCAAATCTGCCTAACATTAATTATTCAAACTTAAACAGCTTTCTTACTTAAATTAAAAAATTATTTCACAATATCAGCGGCAGAATTTAAATGCCATTGCTGTTATTGCTATATCTTGTGTTAGATTGATTCATTTTTATCAAAAATTCTGGTAATGCTAAGGGACCCCGGAGAAAATATGGCTTTTAAATAAAGTTGATACATAAAGTACGCTTCTAACATGTTCAATCTTCCTTTTGCTGTGATTGTTGGTTTTTTCGGTCAAGTCTGCTATACCTCCAGTGAACTAAACGTATACCCATCGCCCCTGAGTACGAAATTATAAATATATGTAAACATATTTCGACAGACATATGTTTAGGACAGAATATTCAGTTTGTTTTTCGTTTGCTACTACAAGTGGCTCAATTATTTTAATTGTCTTCCTTAAGCTTCTGCATGCTATTATAGTTTACGTCACCCGTTTATGCGATATCTATGAGCGAGACTCCATAATTCACAAAATGATCTGAGCAACCCATGCTGAACTTGTATAATATTTACATAATGCTGATTACCATTCCTTAACTTCCAGATTTCTTGTTTATGAGATTTTTCTCGGCTGGTAATCTTATGGAACTGTATGTATATTGTTTATTGGGTGCGTCGTTTGCTTGGTGACCTCTCAGAAGTGGCTTCCTACTTTCGTATGCGTAGGCGCGCGCATCTAATAACAATCCGGCACTGACCTGCACCCTAGGGCGGCTATCATCCTCGCCGCGGTGTAGCTCTCGAGGCGGATGACGTCCTCGTCCAGAGCCAAGGAGTCGAGGTAGGCCTCGTAATTGGCAAACTGGAGGACCCCCTGCTTCTCCTCGTTCTCCTCCTCGTCAACGGGCTCCTCATAAGGATTCCTGTCCCTCAAGAACGGTCCAGGGATCGTGTCCGAAGTGTCATACCACATCATCTTCCCGTTCGTCTTTCCCACGTAGTTATGGACCGTGGATTCATTGCCTTCGGAGATCGGCCGGGAAAGGGCAATGTATCATTTCCATATTTTACTTAAATTCGGATTTTTACCATTCAATTGTCGGAGTATTTATGAGTTTTAAAAGGTACGGAGAATTTCGTCAAGCTTCGTTGGCCAGGACGTGTTGCTAACGTAGGTATTGGATCGGAGCCATTGTTGCTGTTGCCAAGCGGTTCCTAATGTGTCTTCTTGAATATTATCTGCTTTGTAATACTTAGATTTTATATCTTTGTCATATCTGTAAAAATCCATTTCCTCGGTTATTTATAAAGAGAATATCTTATTATTTCATCACTAGGAAGCTATGGATTTTCTGGAACGTCGCGGATAATTTATCTGAATATTACATCATTTTGAGGAGAAAAATGTGTACGATTCTATTCATTTGGTAGAATATTTGCATCTTTTATTTCTTACTCGATATTGGCCGTGGTTATTTATTTCTTCTTGTCACTCCCTTAAATATATTAATATTTCGGTCACAAGCATTAATCCATTAAGGTTGAGTTCATACTGTTTTCATGAATACTTGTATTTTTTATATATTCTTCCATGCCATTTTAAATTTACATTTTAACTCCTGAAACTACCCAGGAAAATCAAATAGTAACAAGTGAACAGTGAAATAAGAGCTCACTTATGCATATTCTGTATAAGAATGACGACAGAATACTTATATAGGCTTTAGTATCGAACAAGGAATCATGAATGCTGTGAAAAGCTTGGATGTTCCACCTTAACTTAAGGAAAAATTTAGTTTGACGTCGCATAAAATTAGAGAGGTATGAAAGAAAATTAAGTTGGGAGAAAGTGCTATAGTTTTTCTATTATATTTCATTTGAATAAGCTCGTGAAATAAAGTTGGGCAATATTTTGCGCTTAGAATTGATAATAAGAAGTCATCATGAACATGTCATTTTTGCGTAAAAGACATGTTTAAATAAGAAAGTTTCTAGTTATTACTTTTTTATTAACTGCCTATGAAAACTGCCTTATTATAAATTTTCTTAAACAGTCAGTATTAAGTAATGTTTTACTACGCTTTATAGTGATTACTATGGTAAAATAGTGCATATTTTTTCACCACATTGATTTCGTTGCTGAAAAAATATCTTGGTCCTTGTTTCCTTTTATCCTTTTATGATATATGATATCCCTTTCCAGTAATGCGATTTATAACGGTCGTCACGTACGGTAGGTTGTTTTTCTGTCAAAATAATTTAGGTTCCTTAATAATGTGACGTACTTAAATATGCATTATTAAGTTTTGCTCCAGGCACGATTTGCTCAATTTAAAATAAGGGAAAGCTAAGCCCATTCTTCTTCGTCTTAAAGCCTCACTTTTGAAATCTTACCCTCTATCTCTCTTAATCCATTCAATAATTTATTTAACTAAGTCAAATAATAGCCCAAGAGAAATTACATTGAACACTTAGCAAGTAACATAAGGCATACATCTAATTAAATTTCCTTTCTGCATATACCATTTGATTATTGTGTTTCTGACTGAAATGTTCATTAGCATAATTATTCGGTGCCTTTCATGATAGTGCTATTATAATTGTTGTAATAAATAAGCATAATTATTTCCGAAGAGTAATTTACGACATAATTTTCTCCTTCAGATACCGGATGATCTTCAATGAAACTTGGTATTGCACAGTGATTTCCGATGGACATACTTAAAAGCGGCCCCTAAATTACCCTTCATTTTATTTTCTTTACAGCCGACGCCATGTACTGCGCACGCGTGTCTGGGCAGTATAATGGGAGTGGGATTATCTTCTCGTCCTACTGGTACTACTCGCCCGAAGGAGGAACTTCTCCGACTGGCCAAAGACTTCTACGACCAATACTTTGCTTCCAATCGACGGTAAGTTCCATTTTTCTCAGCGAGTGGGTGAAATCTCTGTTGTAATTACGTGAAGGAATTGTCCAAAAATTGTAATGTCTGTGAGAACTTGAATGAATGTGTCTGAATACCATGAATTCAAAAATTTTCCCCTTCCAATTCTTCGTGAATCGTTTAATAAACCGTAAATCTTTAATACTATAAACCGAGAATCGAATGATACTGCTTTTCAATTATTTAAATGCACCACGCCGTGCTTGGGAGTGATAATAATCTTTAGACATATTTTTAATACTTGTGCCATGAGTATGTTTTTCTGGTGCTACGTACGATACCTTAGGGCATGTCTTTTTATTGAGGATAGATAAAACAAATTTCTTTTTTTTAACAAACTCATGATTGAGAATATGTTATAGGTTACAAAGTGATTTTTGTTATTTTAAAAGTATCGGTTTTAGTCAAATGGTCAACACTTTCAGGACATGATGTTGTCGACTGATTGGACAAATCCGGTCGAATTGCAATAAAAAATTCTCCGTGTAACTTACAAAATATTACGTAAAGAAGAATCAGGCGTGATTTTGTGGAATAATGAGATATTCGTTTTGAAAAAACAAAGCAACTATCCACAGAATAAATTATTTATTTGATTCGAGTTTCGGTGTACTACACCATCTTCAGAGAGGTGTAGTACACCGAAAC
>WURS02019716.1:0-12009 GCA_011762765.2 Rhinocypha anisoptera | reverse complement strand
CCATTGGGGTCGGAGGGTTGTGGGGTGAGAGAGAGAGAGAGAGAGGGGGGTGGGCGGAGAGCTTTGGCGGAGAGGTGGGAGACGAAAAGCGGCTTTTTGGGCGGTCTGGAAATATGCGAGCGTGCGCGGAGTATAATGTTTCTTCTCCCGGCGCCGATCTCGAGGCTCGCGTCTCTCTCCGAATGAATTAGATTCGGCGTTAATGAATTACCCCACGCCCTCGAAAACTGCCATTCAAAATTAATTAATTGCTGTCGGTGGGAAGAGGTCGCGGGCAATGGAGGGCGGGAGAGTAGCTTCCTCTCTATCTCTTTCGATTTTTTTTCCTTTCTACGCTCCCGGCGTTTTGCTACAGTCGATGGCTTCGGGTTACTTTCAAGTCCGGATTATTTTTATCGGTAGGACGGGAATAACCGGGTTCTAGCACTGCCACGGCGCACTCTGGATGCTAGAAGGGAAATAAATATCTGAAGTGAGATGAGAAATGAAATATCATCAATTAATTCTAAATGCCGTTTTGTCCTTTGCTCATGTAATTCTGAAATAGTAATAAGTGAAATCCTACATTTTTATTTAGTTTTATTTATTTTGATTGCATTGCGAATAGACATTCCGCCTAGTGTCATGGTGACATATAATAAGAGAAACAAATTTAAATTTAACATTTTTGTGACAAAAATTTTATGATTGAATTTTTAAAAGAGGAGCAATTGCTTGGTAATATTTTTACGAGGTCCTTCGGTAAATTGTTCTATTCGCTCATTGTCCGAAAGGAATACTTGGCAATGTTTGATTTTTGTCATCTTAATTTGATCTTTAGTGGGTGTTTATTTTTTTCATCAAAGTTTGAAGGCTCCAACCTTTTACCCATTTCTGTTCATGCTACATTTTTGGTGTAACATTTGTGCATCCCTAATTATCTATGCATTTGCGTTCTTTGCTGTAGAGAGTTTAAACCCAGTTGTTTCAACACTGAGCTTACACCATCAATGTTAATTGTGTCTCCTCAGCACGTATCCAGCGACTTTTCTTCTGACTTTTCCAAACTCTTTTTTTCCCAAGTCGTACGGATCCTTTAGTGGAGTACTCTAGAAGTGGTCTTACGGTAGTGAAACACGCCAATTCCTTTTATTTATTAACTGAATGCAAATGAAATAAATACTGAAACCTTATAATGGAAAATAACAGAAAATATATAACAATTACCTAGAGTCTCTTTCTGATTCGATTGAGATCGGTTTGTTACGTATCCTGTTTTGTGAATGCTTATACAATATTTAAGTAATAAGCTGTAAAGAATTGTAGTAAAGTTTCAACCACAATTGATTGGAGGTCCTAGTTTAATTTCAGGCATTGTGATATGATTTGGCTATGTTTGCAGTTTTCACATTAAGTACACAACGAGATTCCGATCAAACCGACACAACACTATATACTTCGAAGGAAAAAAACATATAGTGCTACGTGAAACCCTTCGTTTCATATCTCATTTCAATATATGATTTTAAAACATTTTTGTTTCACGTTCACTTAAGAGAGATTAAAATCCTATTTACGCCTGCAAAAATTTCTTTCTAAAATGTTTTCCCAGATCTTAATTGTTTTGTTTTAACTAAGAAAAAGTTCAATCAACAACTTACATGTTTTGATTTATTTTTTAAAATTTATGTGCGATTTAATATTTCTCCTCCAAAAGAGATAATTGAATGTATTCCAATAGCTTGTGGCAGGTTTAATCGGTGGCTAATGTCTTTTTACATAGACGTGCGTTGCGTGTGCGTTATTCTTTAAATTGCATATTGATGTCAACCTTGAAGTAGTTATATAATTTAAATACTATTTATTTGTTAAAATAATATTTTTTATAATATTTTATTGTAAAATGAATATCAGAGGATAATCTTTTATCCCAACGCCAGTCTCATAATATCTGTATCACCTTCTCATTACACATTCTATGTCATCAAGTCCTCTAACCTCGTGAAAGTCCTCAAATTCTAACCCTTTCCCTTCTTCAAACCCTATTGGTTATCCTTTAAGCAACACTGCAACTCCGAAACTCTTTCAGTTTATTTAAAAGTGGTGGCTGTTCCCCAAGATATTATTTAATTGAAAACAGTTAAATATGTATTGACACAACTGTAGAATTGTATATAAGTATAAAACATACACAAGCAGTTGCAACTGGACGGAAATAAAGTGAAACTATGCTTTCATAAGTGTTCTTTCCAACCTTGTGTGTTACCTAATGAGGAAAAATAATGCAGAATAAAAATAAGTAATGAAAATTGAATTTTTAACAGTCTACGCTCGTCATATTTATTGCCTTTTCCTGGTACCTCAATCAGTCTGATTTAACTCGTAAAAGTAGACAATTCACTTTTTTTCTTCCTTCCTATAAGGCTGTGCTAACTTACATATTTTTTAAAAATTTGGTTTAACCTAATCATTAACCTTTTGATTTACCCTGCAAAATCAATTATTTTCTCTTTTGAAACATAAGTTACCTTTTGGAAATTGATGACTTTTTTATTGAATATTATGGTGTTGCTGCTATGGATACGTATGTGTGATAGGTCTATAATTGAGGCTGTGACTGCATTCGTGTTAATTCTGTTTATGATTAATTTTGTTCCAGAAATTGTTGGAATTTACCTTAAATGAGCATATCTCAGTTAAATGTAAACATAACCATTGATGGGGTATGGTCCCGCTTCAATCAAATCCCTTTATAATGAAAATCACATCGGCTTCTCAATTTTTCTAAATTTTGGTAGATGCCTATTATCTTACCGAGAGAGAACTTCCCCGTTCAATATTTATTTCATGGCTATACATCATCGCTGGATTGGGATCAGACCCTTACTGATACTCAACAAGTATACAGAAAGAAGTAAGACATATGAAAAGTTCATTCATTCGATGAACTAATTGAATAGGTGTTTATAGAGGCTAAAGCGATGAAAGCGCTGCTCAGCTGGTTCTGTCCTGCCCCCAGTTGATTCCAGGGACAATTGAAGGTCCGAACAGGCCATTGCAACTGTTGTAGACCATGGCCTGCCATCCCACGAGTGTCATCGTAACATTGGATGGGGAAAGCAAGTTGTACGCAATGCGGTACGCATGCAAGCGCTAATCTCACATCCCCAATTCGCGGGGACAAAAAAGTGCTTTTCGCCCCAACTCCGCTCCTCATATTTAAGTAACTTCTGTGTATTCCTCTCAATCCTTGCCAATTCCCGAAGAGATCCTAACAAATTGTACGGTTCCCTGGGTGTGACCTCCGACATGAATACAAATAAATCTCGGTGTAAACTGTTTAAATGAGGTTCCTTCGTGATTAAACATATTTTCTGTATTGTAAATTTTAAGGGGAATTTTAGTGGTGGTCAAACCAGTTTTAATGGAAAAATATGTAACTTAAACCACTGGTAATTTATTTTTTAACATTTAAAAATAGCATTGTAAAAACTCTTGAATAATAAGTTTTTTAAATTTCAGTACAGCAATATTGTTTGGATTAAATAATATAAGAATGCAATTGGAATTACAGAAAGTTAATTAATATAACCTTCATAGAAAAATATTGTCAATGTGGATGAGTGCCAAAGAGTCTCCATGAGATTATCTCTTATTAATATTCAAGGTTTATTGATTGTATATAAAACTTTTTAATGTTATTATAGTAGATCAATGCTTATTAAATGTATGAAAATAACATTTTAATGTAAAAAAAAGGATGGCTATTTTCTTTCCATTTCTTTTATGTCCATGAAAATGTTTCAATTTATTAATATCTGTATTGGAAACTTTCATGCGTTGTCAAGTAAAAGTTGCTCCCGCCTTTATAACAAGAGTAATATTTCAAGACTTTCAAGAGGAAATAATTAAAATCAAAATGAAGAAGTGGCTTACATGACTGACGTCTTGAGTTTGAGTTACGTGGCGGATTTTTTTTTCTGTGATCCTTTGTACAAAAGGGTCTCGTATTCCAAATTTTACTGTATATCTGATATATTTTTTCAACCTTGGATTAGAGTGAGGTAGTACCATTATATCTGTTTAAGTTCTGTTCACATTCATTAAGCAAAAACCAATAGCTACTAGGTAAGGCTTCCCATTTAACTAATACATCGGCATAAAGTACCCTTAGCGGAGCAACAATGCCTAAGTGGGGATATTTCTTTAGCATTTGAAATTTAATCCTATTCAACTCAAGTATTACTCTATTTCTAATACTCCAAAATGTTTCTGACATATGTATGTAACAGTAAGTGTGTAATGAAATGAACAGTGGTCCCAACCGACATTTATCTGTGTCTAACTGATAACTACGTCTTCAATATCAAACCCATTTTCCACTAGTGATTCAAGAGGAAATTGTTGTTCTACATTGTGGTATATCGTATTAATGGCAATCCAATGCCTCGAGATAACGCTGACACATTTGTGGTATACGGCTCCAACCAGGTTTTTCCACTCCCGCTTCTCCGAACATTTTCTGGTTTCCTATTTCATCTACGAGTATTCATTTGTTCATCAACATCCACCTCCAGCTTTGGGTTTTAATTCTACTATTTTCTAGTTTACATATAAAGTGTTTCATGTTATGACTTTTATCATGAGCATGAATTAAAAAATATCTGTGTCCTCATTGGAAAATTAACTAATCATTCTTCTTCTCTCGACGTTTCATTCAGTGAGTATTAGCTCATTTTCCAACATGAATACCGCTTTATCCAAGCAAGTTGTATTTTTAGTCCATCGAGTTTCTGCTGCATGTGTACCAGGTGAAGAAAATAACATGTTATAATTTATTATTTACAGTTTAATGATGCGCGTTGATAGTTTAAGTGTGCATTTTTAAGGGAAACAGAAACAAAGACAAAACAGGTACAAGCACAAAAACATAGAGACACTCACATAAAAGCTTCCGATTATTCATTATATTTTCTTTATGAGGGAACTAAATATATTAAATTTTAATATATACGTGAATGGTTGTTTAATTTCTTATAGAACCTAGGAGGCTAAAAATTATATAGAGTACTTATTATAGAGCCACCACTGGAGGCACTTTATTGAGTTTTTCATACATTTTTCGGGGTTCCTATTGTTTTACCCCCGTATCATATTACATATTTTCATATTATATCACACATATTACAATGCTTTATTTACAATATTTTTAATCTTAAAGGTATATCATCATTTAATCATAGCCGACCGGGTTAGCCTGGTGGGTAGCACGCTCGCCGGCTAACCCAAAGGTCGCGGGTTCGAATCCCGCCCAGGGCATGGATGTTGTGTTTGTGCAGATGGGTTTTTTCAATGAAATGAAGAGGTGCGAAATGACCTTAGCCGTCGAAGCACCCTATAAAAAAAAATACTACTACTACTGCTCGACCAAAAACGGTTGTTTTAGGAAGATTCGTGGACGTACAAATATTGTGGCATTTCTTCAGCAACAAAGTCGTTGAATCCCAGAAGTCTTTCACAATGAACCAATATGCTTTCATTTATATGTGATAAAGAAAAACTCAACGAAAAAATTAAGATAAAAATACCTGGAGTTCAAAGTCACTAGAGTATCGTATATAAATTCGTAGAATATCGTATTTCGAAGTTTTTTATTTTTACCAGCATACAATCTGATCGACTATGGATGCCTGAATTCCAAAGATCGTTTTTCAGGGGTAATTTGTGTAATTTTCAACTAAGTAGCCTTTTCCTCGGAGCAGGCTTACGATAGATCTAAACAAACAGATTCATGGGGGAGTGGGGAGGATGCGAAAGGGCGATATTTTAAACCTGAAATGTCATTTTCAGATATAAATTCAAGATTTATTCCGGCGTAATATCACAACAATAAGATGAATGAAAACCAATTACACTCCACTAGATTAAATCTAGGTGTATATTGAAAAAAATTCATTGTGTAGAATTACATTTCGTATTTCAAGGATAAATTTTAGTCCTTTATAAAGAGAATGACGAGGGTACAGATATATACTATTAGGGTCTCTTTTCTGTTATCCTTTTTGGATCTTAAAAACTTCTAGCTATTGGAATTTTCGCCGGGTCTGTCGGTTGAATACCAAATTGAAAGTCTTGGCAAAATATACTTTATAGAGTGAATGTATTCGTTTTTACGTAGTTAATATTTACGTGGAATAGTGCAGAAAAGTGTTGCGACCTCCATTAAAATTATAAAAAACGTAAGTAAAATAATAATCATCAAATTAAATTCATCCTTGAAAAATAAAACTCGACTGAAACGTCTGAGAACGAATGAAAATTAATAATATTCTTTTTTCTAAGGACAAAAATGTATCAATATTATTTTCGTGGAATTGTTCTTGAAATCCAGAAACCCTTGCAAAATGAACTATCTTCAGAGTACTTAGGCACTAACCGACGATACAATTCGAAATTTATAATCATCAAAGTTGAGAAAAAATAAACCAAAAACATAAATTAAAATAATTTATAAGCCGGGCCTCGCTCCTCACCATGAGAGTAATTTGCTATCATATCAGTAGACTGACAAGTAACTTTTAACTGGAAAGTAGCATACAGCAGTGAACATAAAATTTATTTTCCCTGACTTAAAACTCGCAGAGTGATGATTCAGAAAAATTTTCAACAGGAAAGTGACGATGTAAGTAGGGGTTAATATATGGCCCCTACAAATACCAATCGCCTCAAAATACATTTCATTATAAAATTATGAACGTTGTCACGATTTTTTGTTGTTTTGTTTGGAAATAATAAACGGTGTCACGATTTTTTTATTGCAGCGGATTTTTCTTCAATCACATCTGGTTTTGATAAATACTGGAGAAAAAGGTGTTCAACTTGTTATTCTTAATGAATAAACATTTGGCTGGAAAGAAAGAAAATAAATGCTTTAGTCGAAATTTTAGGATGTCACCTCAAGCGTTCTAGGCACCATTATTGATCGTTAAGTATTATGAAAAAAAGGGAGATTCGACATGCGGTTATATCGTCGAGGAAAACGGTGAAAGAATATGAGTCGAAGGTAGCAAAATGCACCTATTTACGCACGCTCCATCCTTACCCCGCAATCAGATGGAATACGTGTTTGAAATGTGGTCACGAATAGTGAAAAAAAAAACATTTTCTCAGCAAGTATATTTTTCCCTCCACTCATCACTCTTCAGTGGCGAGGACACAGCGAGAGGAATTTTTCAATGAGGTGAAAATCATATTTTTTTCTCTCCCCTCAGTACTGCTCAGTGTTTTTCCCTATTTTTCTCACGTATTTCATATATTTATTCATATATTTATATCCAGGCTTATTTCAATAATCGCTTCAAAACCACGTATTTTTTTATCTGCTTCGATGCTGTAAAACCATTGCTTTATTTCATTTCAATCCGTTAACTTTCCCTTCCGTCCCGCTAGCTAGTAAATAAACGTCTCCAGGAGTATCCAATGCAATTATTCTTCCCCCCTTCTGATTGTTTCGGTCAGAGCCCTTTACCCTGCGCTCTCTGCTTAACAATTACTCGTTTCACTTTTTGAACTCACATCCCCCATGATTATCCCTGTTCAACACATATATGAGGCATTATTATTCATATATGTATTCACGTTTCTATTCATTTTTTCATTCTTTCTCTTAAGATCGACTTTGATCCATAAACCACATATCCATCCAACTTCATATAAGTCCAAAAATATCAGTCCTTTTCTCAGGTTTAGGTTTAAAGTTCCTATTGATGTATTCGTATTTTTTTAAAATCCTTTTTCTCTTTGGAAAAAACCATGTATTCAGTTATACCTTCATATTATCATCAGCTCAATGCGCTATATTTTTATTTCAAGTTCATCGTAATTCATCCTCCGTTACCCAGAACACTAACTTTTTTTTTGCCAAAAACCTTTTTTCTTAATATTCATAAACATTCCATTGACCGATATTTGACTTTAAAACCTCTTGAAATCCTAATTGATTCGTAATTAACTATCTACTATATCCTTCGTCCTAATTAATTTTTAACATATTAATGAGATACTTATCGTGGAATACGGTGTAAAAATATCTCGTGCGTTCCTGTCATTCCCCAAGTGTCCAAACTATTGACTCCTGACTAAGCGACGGCGACATTTTTATTTAACGGGAGCCAAGGTGTTAACCATGTATGTCAAGGATCAACAGCTATAAGCATCACTAAGGCATTAACGGGCTATCTATAAAGGCGCATCATAATGAGCGATGATGAGTGATTTGTACACGAAACAGGCAGAGCCGGGATTTGGGTGGCCAGGCGGAAACTCGAATATCCTAATTTTGCTGGAGCCATAAATTTGCATCTATCACGTCACTTAATTCCCGTGCACATTCTCATATTCTATTATTCGTTCACTTTTCCCCTACATTGTTATGACGGTCCTTTTAAAATGGGATAAATATTATTGGAGCTTGGTGTTTTTAGAGGTGACGGTTATTTTTTTAAATCTTGATTAAAATAGGGAAAAAATTAATTACTTCCTCCCTAAAGATAATTTAATGAAAAATAAAACATCTCTACCGCAAGAGAAATCATACAAATCTGCAATACCCATGTGGACGTGAGATATCAAGGACTTCTTACGCTTGTTTTTAATATCAATTTAATCATTTTAATGAACTCCCGTAAAATATTCCAATAATCAAATAAGAAAAACACTTGCCATATTCATGAGAAACCAGTACTTCGGAGCAGAAGTGATTGAATACCTAAAGAATTAATTACGTACAAATAAAATTGTCATAGAGAATAGTAGGTTCGTTTATATCCTTGTCGAAATTTGTACTAAAATAGTGAGAAATCTCGTCTGCTGAGTTTAGGGTCCGAAATTCATATTTGGGTCAGTTATTTCATCAGTGGTTTGTAATTTGTGAATGGCATGTAGTTTTCTATGGAACCGTAGACGGAACAGGATTACTAAATGCTACTATCTCAATTGGTGGATTCATAAATAAAATATGAAACCCTTCCACTCTTGAAGGGGACAGGCACAGTATCAATCAAGCATGAAGACAGTTCATAAATTCAGACAGGTCACAGATAAAAGATATGGCTCAAAAAGCAAGTAACTGAATTCCACAAGGTAATTAATTTTAATTAAATAAACATTAAAATTCTTCGCTTTATTATATTCTAAGTACTTTTATCTACTTCTATATAATTATAAAAAGTAACTACGCAAATCGAGTTAAATATTTTACTTGGAAAAATATACACATAGTAGTGTTGGGAAAAGAGACTATGACGTTTAACGCTATATTCCATATTATTCAAGACTTTAATGCGTGTCACAAGAGTCCCGGAATCAGTGCTAGTGAAAAAATGAGGAATCGCTCTCTAACTTTTTATCTCTAAACTTGCTTCTCCCAATATCACTCTCGCTTTCTCTCTCTCTCACACACACAAACGCTCTCACTCTCTTAACACTACCTTTCTTTCTTTCCTCTCTTAAATCTCGATAGTGATATCAACGTCGAAATAGCATCCCACGAGATTTGAAAATTACAAAAATTTTTATTTAGAAATTCGTAACTAAGTAATTTTGAAGCCAATAAAATATTTTTTTCATCATAAAATCTAATATCGAATTAGTCATCCATAAAATTTTTTCAAAGACCATATATTGTATCTATTTATCATAATTTAAGTTGATTATTTCGTAGTATTTTTCAGTGGCCCTTAAAACAGTATCGGGAACACTCGGGATGGGAAGAGGACGACCTAGAAGAACATGTTGGCAACGATTGACGGAAACCATCGTACGCAGAGAGGTACCTGACAACATATTTAAAAAAACTGAGACGTATGGTGTGAAGGATGCGGGAAACTCCCAACGCTACACAAACCGCTGCTTAGAAAATCATGAAAATATCATTTTTACGAATAATGTAGATGCCGATGTTATCTAGTGAAGTTATTCCAGGAAAATGGACTCTATTATTTCAGGATCACATTCTGTAAATATTCGGAATGAACCATTTTTTATGCACAGTATATTCAGTGATAATGGAAATCAAAGGGTAGAAAATAGGAGTTTTTAGCAAAATCTTCTTATGAAAGGAAAAAATGAATCTGAAATGAAAAAGAAAGAGCAAAGACCCCTTCATTGTGAGAGAGCAAAGACCATTCAGCTTACCATTGGGTCATTACATTTCGTATCTGTACACCATGGTGCAATATGTTTAATAAATGTTTTCTGGTGACCGGATTTAAATAATTTATATATACCTACTATACGTAGTGTCTTTTATTTTAAAGTATACCTATTCTTTGAAATTATAAGACATAATTGTGAAAGAATTTTAATAATTACTATCAATTCTAGAGTAATAATTGGAAGGAATTACGTCGATATTAATAATTTTACATCTATTAATTTAGTTACCATTTGTCTTCTAAATTTCCTTTTCCTTTTTAATTTAAACTTAAATTGAAGGGGTTTTAATTGGTCAATTTTCTATATCCCGACTGAAACTAAGTGACATGGTATTTCCAAACCAATCATGGTTTGTGGAAACACCAAGTAAATCTTTCATTTCATCTATGAATTCAGTAGATTCAGGCTCAACTTTATGGAACCTCATGGTGAAGAAATATAACAGCTTTTTAAGTCCACAAAAAATTATTTAAACTACCGGTTTCGTCGAATAATCGATGTCATCAGGTTTCACCACCACCTGATGATGTAGACTATTCGACGAAGCCGGCCGTTTCAATAAAAATTTGTGGGCTTGCAAAGTTGTTACATTTATTCTTTCATTTCATCTGCCTACATTAACATGTTTTTACGTGGCTTATCGACGTTACCGTCAGGTCATCCATTTTTAATACTGCACAGAAATTACTCGGTGATTTCAAGTACAGGATTCTTTTGTGAAAACCTTCACGGAGGTGAAAAATAGCTTATTATTTTGTCGGGAGGGACAGCCAGTTATTGCGGCGACAAAACACCAGGCACATGCGTGTCAACAGGTACTCGGGCCATGATGATGATGACACCAACTCGTCAAAACTTGTGTGAATAAAATTCTATGGGATGTTACTTAGCGTTTTAAGTTTTCGTTTTCCAGTGATGATTTAAGGAGCCGGATCAAGGAATAAATACAGGTTTAAATGGGAAGGAAATAAGGAAGGAGAAATAAGTGCAACGACGAGCGAGTATAAACGGCAAGGGTGAAGGTGGAATGGAGGGAAAGAAGTTGATGAGGCGGAAGAATTTCTGGTGCACGGGATAATAAACCAAGCGGACGAGGGAAAATGGACAATGCATCGAAAGCACGCGTAATGGCGCAGGAGAGACCTTTGGTGGTTTAATTTTTTACCGCCATTAAAGTCATGATGGCAACCCCTCTAAGAGAGATCTCTTCAGGGGTGCCTAATTTCACTCATTTCAAGGTGAATTGTATGAATATGTACCACAAAGTGTGTGAAATAAAAATATTATTATTATTATTATATCATCAAGAAAAGAGAGAAAAAATACAGTAGAAGTCCGCTACAACGAGAACTGATAAATGACGCAAAATCTCTCGTTATAAGGCACGCTCGTTACACCCGACGGTCATTTGAATTCACCTCTTTCGGCATTTTTAACGGCACCAAAAGTGGGCGAAAATGAGCCATGAAAGTAGTTGTGTCAATCCATCCGAAATTCATTGAAAATAGATCGTTTCATCCAAAAAAGATTTTAAAATATCGTCACCAAAATTCATGCACTCGTAACTAATGAACGTCACGCATCGTTAGTATCTTTGGCTTCGTTACCTGAACAATCATAAGTAAGGCATGGCCTGAGGTTAACAATTACGATTCCATAAATAAGAGGAGTGTCGAGAGATTGGGCGTCCTGCTAAGGTCAACACGGACGAATGAACTTTTCCTGCATTGTCTACAAGTCTAAGCTCACTGCTCCATATGTTCTTTTATTCCGATCGGCCAGAAGGATGAAAAAGCATCACGAAATGACAGAATG
>WURS02019705.1:0-12009 GCA_011762765.2 Rhinocypha anisoptera | reverse complement strand
AAAAGGTGATTATGTAGAAAAATAAAATGTTTATTTGCCGAAAAAAATTTGTTTTATTCAAAAAGTCACTGACTTATTTAAACGCCCTCCTAACTAGGACCACTGAGCTGAAATCTGTGTTTGTGAGTTTCAAAAGTGGCCTTTGTTCTTTAACTTTGCTTAATCACCCCCACAATGATTTGCCAATTGGTTTATTTACTGATGCGTCATGTAATTCCGGTAGTTGCTTGTTTGTAGTTTAGTAAATAAATCTTGGAAATCTTCAGCTTTTTTTCTAAAAAAAAATGACAGAAAAAGAGAAAATGTGGCCAGCATTTTATAGGGAATCATTAGCAATATTCCTTTTGGTTTAACATTTTCGGCATATCCTTGAAGGGTGTTCTTTCACGATAGATACTGATCACAAACTGTTGACTTACAATTTTCAGCACTATAAAGAAAATTACTCCCCTATTCAGCATAATCAAATATCATTTATCTTGCAGTTTTCGACTGATGACAGGCATGGGAATTGAGACTACTGTTGCTGATACTCTTTTGCGTGTTACAGCAATTTGTGCAGTACCTGATTATAAAGCTCTCGCAGAGTCTCAAAGGGATTACCAAGAGGTTTCTCATTTAATCAAGAATAAATCAACTCTTCAATTAAAGAAAGTCTTGATACTGGGAATGGATATTGACATTTATTGCAATGAATCTGCAGGCAGGGTTCGTCCTTACGTTACACCTCAATTTCTATATATATATATTACTGCAGTAGCAACTGTTTCGACTTTATTAAATTGTTGGATTTTGAGTTTTGGTTGTCCTAAGAAGATTACCGTAGATTGAGGAGCTCAATTCACTTTGCATTTATTTAGCAAGTTAACTAAACGTTTGGGCATCAAGGTTCTGCACACAACAAGTTTTCACCCTCAGTCTAATGGGATGGTTGAGTGGCTTCACTGGCAATTAATAGCTGCACTAATGGCTCATGGATGTAATTGGATAAAGGCCCTTCCCTTCATTTTGTTAGGCATTCACTCATCTTTTGAATACTTCATTGGCCGAATTGGTTTTTAAAGAACCCCTTCGACTTCCTGGATAAGTTTTCAGCCTGACTCTGGGTCGAATTCAAGATTCAAGCAGTTCGATTAAGGACAGTTATGACTCAATTAGCACCTTCTCCTGTTTCTAGGCATTTGAGAGCTGGTAGATTTATTTTTAAGGTTTTGGCTGATTGCTCGTATGAATTTTTGTGGGAAGATCTGATTAGAAAATCGTTGCAGCCACCGTATAAAGGCCCGTATGAGATTGTGGCAAGAGACAACAAGATGATGACTTTAAGAATAAAAGAGAAGGAAATCAAGGATTCTATCCATCTTGTGAAGCTGGTGTAAGTTCTAAGTGACGACGAGATCATATGACTTCCCCTTCATCAAATATGAATATATCATATGAAGATGCGTAGCAGAGCCCACTGTCCAATGTTTTTTATTTGTGAATTCCGTCCCTGCACAAGCCATCAAAAAGTGAAGGTTCGGAAGAACGGTGCGATTTCCAGATTGGTATGAGGCGTAGTCAATGTAACTGTGCAGGGGGGTACTGTGGGATGTACATGTGCACTATAATTCGCTCGATGATTATTTCGGTTTGGCATTTATTTACTTGTTTTGTTGTGGTTGCTAAGTGTAGAAACAAACTGAATGTAGAGTTGGTATTATGCTTTGACAAAGGAGAGATCAATAAATAGTACACTAAAATAGTATCAGAGTTTCTTTGGTTATATGTGATCATTCCATATACTAAATCCATAAATCTCTAAATATTTAGATATATATAGACACACACACACATCCACCTTTTCTGTCTTTTTTGGATCTCTTGCAGTAAATGCCTCTCCTCTCCTACCATTCTCAAAACTTCTCCATTTGTTTTCCTCTCTGTCCACTTCACCTTCTCCATCCATTGCCGAACCCACATCTCAAAAGCCTCCAATCTATGCTCATCATCCTTCCTCATGGACCAGGATTCGGGTCCATATAATGCTAAGCTCCATATTAGGGTTTTCACTAATCTTTTCTTCAAATCTTTATTTAGGGTTCCTCTCATTAACTATTTCCTTTTCGCAAAGGACCTCTTTTGCTAATGCAATTCTTCATTTGATATCCATGACACTACATTCATTTTCCTCTATGATGCTCCCCAAATAAGTGAACTTTTCTACCTGTTCTAATTTAGTCCCTTCTATCTTGATATTCAGCCTAGCCTTCCTACTTCTTGAAAATCTCATTACTTTCGTTTTCTTAATGTTAATTTTCATCCCGAACCTCTGACAATGGTCCTATAAAGAATTCAACAAGGTCTGCAGTCCCTTGACTGAATTAATAACTGACCAAATTGTAGTCTGAGTCCGCATCGGCTCCTGGATAACTTCTGCTGTTGAAAACACTGTTCCTAAATCTCTGTCTAACCAAAATGTAGTTGGATCTGATATCATCTGAGATCTGATATCTCCCTGTGTCACCCGGTGCCTTCCAAGTGTGCGATACCTGCGTCTCCTGTGGTGATTGTACCATGTATTCGTTACTAACAAACTCACCCTTCTACAAAACTCTACTAATTTATCCCCGTGGTCATTTCTTATCCCATACCCATGTTTACTTACTTCTTTTCAGTCCCTTCCTTCCCCCTTGACAGCATTCTAGTCACCCATCACTACCAAATGTTTCCCTCCAGGTATCTTGTCGATCATTTCTTCAAGCTGCTCATACACCTCATCTACTTCTTCCTCATGATTTCCACCCATTGGCATATATACCTGAATTAAAACTAAGTTATTTGGATCCGCTTTTACTTCTACCAAGATTACTCTATCATTAACCTGTTCAATGTCAACTATCTGCCTTCCTAATTTCTCACTCAGAATTATGGCCATCCCACGCTGACTTTCCTCCTCCTCCAATATAAATTACTCTAAACCTATCACTCCAGTAATCTCCTGTATCCCTCCATCTTACCTCACTCAACACTAGTACATCTATTCCTACTTTCTCCCTCTCGAGTTTTACGTTCTCTAACTTTCCTGACCTTAACATTGTCCTCACATTCCACGCCCCTACTGAAATCATTCCTGCCCTCCTTGATGTCTTCTCTGGAGTGGTGATGTTGGTGTCTCAAGGATTTTGTAAGATGATGACCTTGCAAGCCTGACATCCCCTGCTGCCAGGCACAATACCCACTCCAGTGGACTGAGTCCCGTAGTTGCCAGGATTCATTATCCTTATTTTACTCATCATGAATTGGAAATATATAATTGAGGTGGCCTTTCCAATTCCTGCCTCAATAATGTTTTTCAAGTGACACCATCACTTCAATGGCTGACCCGCTGGGGATCCGACGCCTAGCAGCCGCCTCACCTAGGAGCAAAATAATTGCTCCTGCCAGTGAAGCTCTAAGGGTCACTGAAACACACAAGCCCTTCCACCACATCAAGGACATAGACCATGGTGAGGGAAATCCTATTAGCCCATCTTTTTTTTGAAAGATTTCGAATGTAATTTCTTATAAGATATACATGTAGTAATATTGATTTCTAAAGAATAATGTTTTTTGCTGAATCATGAAGTTAGAGTAATTTTTGTAACCTTTTTTGTTCAATTAAAACTTTTGGATAATTCAATTTTAAATAAGTGGTTTATTGAGACATGAATTATCTAAGTTCCATTGCAATATCCTAATAATTTTGTGCAAATTTAACTTGTCTCTTCCTGCCTTTTTTCTCTGTGTATTCTTTCTTTTCACAACTAATAACACAACTTGCTTTCTATTCTATTCATTCCATTACATTTCACTCCCCTTCTCCACATCTGAATGGTCTACAATCCATGATCATCCTGTCACCTCAAAGACCATTATATAAGACTTCTGAACCTTATATAAAAATAAACTATTACTAATTTCAGCTTTATCATTGAGTCCTTTCTTCAACTAAATGATTTATCATCTCCTTATGTCCCTAATACTATATCTGATTAACTTGATAATACTTCCCCAATAATAAAAGTGATCTACCAAATCTAATCTCAGTCTTTGACACATTCAATGTGGCATGAGATGATATAATGTAATGGTGTGTGTAATGGTACCTGTGACTGACGATGTTAGAATGCCATGGTTCTACTGATAAGATTCAATCTCTCTTAGAGGGTTCTGCTTGCTGGTCGAACCACTTAAAAGAACTCTCTGAGTCGACTCAGTCGAGTTATAGCATTCATTTGGTGACCATTTACAGGTGCAATTGTTTTAAACAGAGTATTTTCAAAATTTCAAATAGAATTAAGTTTTTTCTTAAATTTCACTACACTGTGTTTTGTTCAGAATTGTATTATTTTGGGTGTACATATCTTGTATTATTTGTGTTTTGTGTTTCTTGTTCTTTCTTTTTTATTATCATCTATGACAAATTTTAAAAAATACACTAAATTTTTCATTAAGGCTGAATGTATGATTTTATTTATTTTCATATGGTTAAGTAATTGTTTCATTTTTTTGAAAATAAATTATTGTTCTAATTTCATTTATACTTTTAATAGAAATGCTTTTGGCATCAATTATTTCAGATTTTTGGAGCATTTTTTACTTGAATAATGTGACACTACAAAAATCTAAATTTTTTTCCCTTAAGTTGGTTATTTTAGAGCAGTATGCTGCTCTAAAAAAGATGAAAGTGCTAAACGAAAATGGAAGGAAACTAGGATTTGGTGTGAAGACAGTGGAAAGGGACTTTGCCTGGAGCCTTGCTTCATAATAAATCACACAGAAAAAACATTTTGAATGGTCAGGTGGATGGAATCTGGCTGACTTAATTTCTTATCAGAGAAATTAATAAAATTCCAGCAAATAACAGCCCTTCCAGGAATTACGGAAGGGAAGAAGAACACTACATTAAATAAATATTTACAACAAAAGTCCTTTGTATTATATTACTAAGGACAAATATTACTTAAAATTTGTTATCAAATTACAAATGTGAATATTTCTAAATTTTTCTGAATTTACTGTTGTTGTTTTTATAAAATATATACAATGATCTACAATGCAATACCCAAACTTGGACATTATAATGGATTGAGCGAGAAGAACGATAGCATTTGATATTACACTAGATCCTCTTTGATTTTAACATATCTACAGAGGAGAGGAATATTTGTTAATGAACTTTATGAAATTAGATAGTGAACACTTGGAAGTTATCAGGAGCTTTAATTTTAAACTTACAAGCTGGTAAGTGGTAAGCCCAATGACCTCCATCATTCCGTCATCTGTTGCAGGATCGATGGTTCCTGCAGCTCGATTCCAAGGGTGTGTTCCACCTCCATAGCTATAACATTTCAACAGTCAGATTCAGTTAACTATTTCTTAGAAAACTAGAATAATATTCATTGTCTCATTTAATTGACTTTGGCACCAGATACATATTACATGTACAACTTTGAAAATATTTCATTTTGCTATTGTAAAATATTGAACTAAAATTTAGATGAAACAGGAAATTAAAAGTAATGACTATGTCACCAATTATTTTGCAGGAGAATTATAACATTTACACAAATCAGATATGCACTTCTTATAAATTGGTAAACGTACAATATAAGTGAATGTAATTTATTTTTTAATTTAAGTAATTTTATATCTGCAGTATGTGATAAATTCAATTGTTTTCATATAACTAAATATATATTACAAAAATTTATAGGTAGTGTGTTCCTATTTTCATTTAGCAATGAGAAAGCACTGAATTGGGTAACCATTAACATCCAAAATTATTTTTCACACACACTCACATGAGTTAATAAACATAAGATAAGCATAAAAGGGACACAAGTAAATGCTTAATGGGCAATCAACTGATGAGTTAATGTTTATGGGACACGCATATTGATATATATGTAGTGAAACTTGTATAGTATGTGTAATTTTTTGATCTGTTCAATGCATGTAATATTCATGTCCAGGAACTAATAAATTATTGCTAACAAAAATATCTTGTGGAAAAAATTTAAAATATATCACAGCAGAATTGTAGCAACTATACATTCATGTTGTCTCAACAATCTAGAAGTGTAATGTAATAATGGCTACACTGTTAACCCCTTTACGTGATCCTGCATACTCAGTAAACGATTAAATCACCATACATAGCCATCATTAAATCACCATACATACCCGGTACACTCCATGTAATTCCTATTTCAATGATTTTTCTCGGTCAAAAATTGTGATTCAAATTCAATGAATTTACTGTTACTTGTAAAGGTTTGTTTATTCTTCACAATATTAAATTCATAGTAAATTTAAGGGTTCTGATTTTAAAAAAATGTTCCAATAAACTTTCCTTCCAAACCCACGAGTAATTGACGAGTCCACGAGATGAGTAACCCACGAGTTCTTCAAAGTCCTGACATTCCTTCCTTCATGTCATCGCCAAAACAACTGCCTATTATGCCGGTAGTATGTCAAGTAGGGTCAGCTCTTTTAGGATGAAATACAATATCTGACCCACTAGTTCTCTCCCTTCTATCTATCCATTCCTTGTGCATTATCACCTCAAGCCCCACGAAGGAAAGCTTCATCTCACAATTGTTAGTGCCATGTGGTTTGCTCTGCATTTCTTTGTTCCCTCTTTCATGTTCAGTAATCTTTGTAGATAAGATTCCCTCTAAACAGTCAGCATAAACTGGGTCCCTTCAAAGCCTTTTCTAATCCCTTGAAGGAGCCTCGAAAACCAAGGCATTTCAGCCCACTGGAATCTTTCATACTGCGTTGTGTCCTTTCATGTTGTGTGGAGCTGTTTTCCTTGTGTACTTTCTGCAAGTGGTAATTTCTGTGATCATTTACCCTTATACAAGTTCCAACAAGAAGAAAAGGATTATCGTATCCAGGTGTCAAGGAAATAATTGTAATATTACTTCTGCAAATGATTCTGACGAAAATTTCAAGTTGAAAAGTGATGGAGATAATTACATCAGTGATTAGCCTGAAATTGATAAAAAACATTTAATTTGCAATGAAATTGAAGATATTGAAGAAGCAGAAAGCCCTGTGTGAGAGAGTGAGGGACACTCCTTAGGTATCAGAAAAAATTTCATTGGTGGTCTCTGACCTCATGACGAAGCAAAAACCTTGTCCAGCACTGAAGATATTTAGTTATTTTTTGAGGAAGTATTCATTTATAATATTGTTTAAGAAGCAAATCGTTGACGAGCAATAGATTTCATGAAGAGAGCCTGCATTTCCAAGGCCGTCAGATCTGGATGTCTTGTGTGGTGGGTTTGTGCTTGGAGTATTTTGAAACTTATCACACAAAGCAAAATTGCTAAGGTATAGTCATTTGAATATTTTAATACTATTGTTTTAATCAGCAAAACGAGAGTTTTTACATAAATTATTACATAATAATCCCTCACAGCTGTAGAAAAAATGAAGTTATGAAATTTCACCTTAACGAGATGGATAATCAAATCGATAGTATCTGTACAATTGTGAAATATTTAGAATTTTTTGCAAAATAGCTTTTAATTGCACAATGTTTAACACTTGAAAAACTAACATGTATCTGTTGTATTCAGAGAACGAGATTAAAGTAACGATAAATATTGTTTAAAATTGCTTAAAAAAATAATTGGTAGTAAATGAACACTTTGCACTTGTACACAAAAATTTTCAATGCTAATGATACGATATCTTGAAAGTTATATATTTTTGAATGATAGAATACAAAAAAGGCAAATTTGTTTCAAACTCTGGCCTGTAAGATGGATTTTAATTAAATGTCCTTTCTGCTTGAGGGGTTAATTAATTAGGTGGTCCTAATATGATCCTTCATTGTACAAATATAAGTAATTGAAAATAATTTTTAATACAAAATTAAAAACATATCAAGGCTTCACAGTGTCATATATGTTATCTCACCAGAGCTGTCTTGCATACATGTTTTTTTGCTGTCAAGGTAGTGAGTCCTTTCACCAGTGTTTTTGAGTTTATATTTTCCTTACATTTACCTTTTTTAATTTAGTGATGGATATAGAAAAGAAAATAATTTTTGAGTAAAAGACTTCTAAATATCAACAAAGTTCACTGTGGAGGCCGTCACTTGGTGGAAATCCATGATAGAATGATGGTTTTTTTATAAATAACTCTTATATTTCCACAAATCTTTTGTGGAAATATAAGAGTTATTTATAAGAAAATCATCATTCTAAATATCAAGGTGACAATGATTCTAATGAAGTTATGACTTCAAAATACCAGTAAAAATGTTGAATATTCAGAGCTTGCATGATTGAGGAGTAAAAGAAAATTGTAATTCAAAGAAAAGAGACACAGGATTTTTCTTTTTCTAAGTTTCTTTTCTTCAGAATACTTGGAGTTGCACTTTATTTAGGGATATATTTGGGCCAGTATGGTTGGTACTTGTCTTTGAACATAAAAGAGGGATATTAAAATTAATCATAAGCAAGTGTAAAGTGAAGGGTACTTTATGGCAATATTTAATAACAGAAGTTTGGAGTAATTCAAAGAATTTTTTGTCAAGGCATGGAATAAACATAAATCTAGGTATTAATAAATTCCTGAGATAGTAAAACAACAAAATCTACATCAGTGATGAGAAGTACATACTGAATAATTCCTGTAATTGGATGGCGACTGTATGTCAAAGGAAGATAAAAAAACTATGGTTTTTATCAAAAATTATTTGTGGCGAATCACACAAGTGATTATTAATTAACTGTATCAATGTTTTATAGATTTCTAATGAAAAATCTCACCTGGGAATATTGAGGAAGACAATTGCATGGACTTTATGCTCTTTTAACTTTGGAGTAAGATCTTTACCATCAGCTTCTAAGGTAACAAATTCTGATAAATCCTTCCATTTCCTCTGCAGCAGATCCTTTCCACCAGCTTGGCCATAGAACATTTTATTTCGTAGCCGAGAATTAAACCTCTCAGGATGGGCCTCTGAAAGAAAAAAAAGAGTATATGGTTTTATCCAAAATTATTTGTAGCGATACACATACAGAAGATGAACTAACATAAAAGATGAAGTTTAAGAAGAATTGTCATGTTTTGATATTTTCTGACTGCCTGAAGACAGTCATAAATAGAGTGGAAAAAGCTGACATACATGATAATATTTTGTATTAATTTAATCTTGATGTAATATAAATTTTGCAAGCAAACCAAATGTACAGTACATGTAAACATTCATCAGATGATTTGGATACATAAAAAAAATTGAAAAATACAGATATTAAAATGAATATATATATATATATATATATATAATATGTATATGCATCTGTGTATGTATTAATATGCATGAGTGTGTGTGTATATATGTACATATATATATTTGTATATATACATGCATTTCAAAATACATCATTTACCAGTTACAATGTAACTTCTGAGATGTGTATTACATCGGTCTATGAACCACACCACTAAACATCAGTCAACAATCACAGAGCATCCTGCCACCGTGCCCCTCCCTCTTATTCCTTCCGATACCAAAGCACACAAAAGAACATAACACGACCTTCAACCTATGTTACAAAGTTTCCATTCTTGCCTCTCTTCCCCCCACCGAATCAATAGTGCAATAAAGAACACTCGAGCTCGCCGTCATATGGATTTCAGGTGCTTTCATTAAACCAGGTCTCAATTTGATGCATTAGCTACCCCACCCTCCTTCCCAACTCTTCTACTCCCTAACTCACCTCCCCTTGGGCCCCTCCAACTTCCCTCTAGCCTTGTGTCCCACTCATTCTCTCCTGAATGGAAAAAGATGGTGGTGCCACCAAAAATTCTTCAACACTGTGAGTTTCTTTCTGTGTCTTTGTACGTTCCACTTGTGTTCGAACTTATATTATTCACATTGTGAACCTTTTCGAAGTGATTATATATATTTATATTATATACATATACATACATACATATATATAGTTGTCAGATAAAACTCTAAATACATATAGTGACCATGTAGTGATGTTAAAAGCCACCAACGGAGATTTATTTACTGACAATGTAAGCATAGCTAATGCATTCACCAAGGTCCAAAAAGAGAACACAGCAATATGTGGAATTGCAGTGTTCTCTTTCTAAACCTCCATGGAGAAGAGTACTCGCGGGAGGTAAAGGTTATATCGGGCATCCCTCAAGGAAGCGTTCTGGGTCCATTGTTGTTCTTAATGTATGTGAATGATCTTACAGCTAACATAAGTTCTGAGGTAAGACTTTTTGCTGAGAACTGTATAATTTATCGGAGAATTGAGAGCGATTATGATCAGGAAATCCTTCAAAAAGACATTGATTGTCTCTCAGAATGGGTAACATGAATGAGATGGGCATAAACATAAGTAAGAGCAGTCACACCACCTTCTCACGAAGGAAACATGTGCAAGACAGGAGGTACTCATATAGGGAAATTACAGAAGTAAATATATACAGAAAAGAAACAACTGCATATACCTTGGCATTCACTAAACAAGAGATCTTGGGTGGGGCCAGCAAGTGGGACACGCAGCGAGTAAATGTTTTAGGGTTCTCCACTGGGTGATGAGAAACTTAAAGGGAAGCACCATAGCTACAAAGGAAATGGCCTACAAAGTACTTGTGAGGCCAATCCTAAAGTATGCAGCGATTGTGTGGGATCCATTTGAGGAGGGACATATCAAGAAATTGGAGAAAGTGCAAAGGAAGGCAGCGAGATATGTTTTTAATATCCATAAGAGGACTGAGAGTGTGTCAGAAATGCTGAGAAGTTTGGGCTGGGAGAGCTTACAGAGTAGGTGAAAAAGGAGTAGGCTTTGCGGGCTGTACAAAATAATAAATCACGAGTCAGGATGGAGTGAACTCCAAAAAGAAATCAAAGAGCCAGCCTACTTTGGGAAGAATGACCATCAGTTAAAAATTAAATTGAAACCCCAAAAAACAGATTTAAATAAATTTTCATTCATAAATAGAACAATTGTTGATTGGAACCAACTACCTGTAGAATTGCTTAGACCCTTACCAAAATATTTGAAGACCTTCAAAAGTCAATATAGAAGTATAATGAGCTAAAATTATTTTATTGTTGTAATTGACACATTCATGTATAATATGTATTGCAATGTAATGCATTGAAGTGTAAGTGTAATATGTATTGTAAAATGCCACCAGACCTAGGGTCTACTTGCATTTGTCATTGTAATAATAATTATAATAATCTGTTGTTTCAACCATGGATGTTAATAAGAGTGCTGCAGTGGTATTTATAAGTTTTAAAATGACCTTGATATGGGAAGATTTACTGGTCTTTTACATTCCTTATCCTGAGAAATCAAGACAACTACAACACAATAATGGAAAAACCTTTACCAACAATGAATGTTATCAATTAGCTCTGTGCCAGGTGGCATACTAATTTTCATTGACACTCCAAAAATAATTTTTTTAAAAGTTTTTCATAAAGGCACATCCTTTAACAAGTAAGAATTGACTTGACAAAAACTTATCTGAAATGTCATGTTGTCTCAGATTTTTAGGAAGGCTTGGGATATTACCACTAGAAACAGAAATATTAATGGTCTCTCAATCTTACACGTACTATAATACTTCTATTTGATATAGATACGAGATTATCGTATTTGAGATGTGGGTGAAAAAATTATCTCATTTTGGATGTGATGGCACTTGCATCAAAGCTTTAAAATCAAACCCATCTCCCTATCTAGAAGCATCAGAGATGATATTTCCAAGTACCCCAGAAAGATGCCCTACATTAATTACAATAGTTACCATGGTAGATACCTGATAGAGTGAGGAATTCTATCAGGCAATGGGTTAAAATACATCTCAATACAATATTCCTTCAAGTTAATCAAAGCCAAGAGGAAAAGACATATGATTTGAGAAATGGTTAAGGCCGAGACTTTGTGGAAATCCATGTTATAACAACAGAAATAAAACTTTGCGTTCCAC
>WURS02019704.1:0-27744 GCA_011762765.2 Rhinocypha anisoptera | reverse complement strand
AGAGAGAGAGAGAGAGAGAGAGAGAGAGAGAAAGAGAGAGAGAGAGAGAGAGAGAGAGAGAGAGAGAGAGAGAGAGACAACAAAATGAGCTGTAATGGAGTGCATGCATCAGGGACCGAAGTCTACTGACCACTAGAGTGTGTAGTAGACAGAGGAGAGTGATTGGCCAGGTTGGAGGGCTATCTGGTCGACTACCTGCCGCGCGCGTTCTTACTACTCGAATGCCACTGTGCATAGGTAACATGCACTGGAGAGATGGCAGAGACTGGCTCGCGCCACTTTGCCTGTCGAGTGAGTCGACCTGTTGAGTAGTTAGTGTGCCCAGGCGCATCACAAATACCGAGCTGGCAGGCTGAGCTTGCTTTTACACTGGCCAAGTCTCTCTCTCTCTCTCCCTCTCCCACCGCCCGCCACTCTGTCCCACACGTCTCCAACGGCTGACTGCCTCTTGTGGCCATCGTGCGCCCTTCTCCAAAGTTGCAACTTGCCGTAGAGCACATAGACACACACACACTCTCTCATACACATTGACACGGTGCGATCGGTGTCTCGAATGCAATCGGGTGGTTTTGTGTATTGTAACTGCTGCTGTGACGAGACAACAAAACATCTCCTTATCAGTGCGGCACGAGTCATCATCGCAACGGTGTCCAGAGAGAGAAATTGGCAATTAGTTGTCCTATCTGCTCTGGTTGGTAGTGTTGCTCGCCATCGATACGTCTCGAGAGACGCCTACACCTGTTTCTTCTTCTTGATTTCTACACTTTGCACGTAATGTGATCGGAATTTTGTCAAACGACAATACGCTTCACTGGCTCCGTCTGTGTGTGTGTGTGTGTGTGTGTTTGCTCAATCTGTGTGGCGCAGTGTTGAGCACTTTCTCGTGGCTTGTCGGCATCGGTCTCGACACCTCACGCGCCACTCCACCGATTCCATTGTGTCTGAGTGGCAGTGAGCAAAACGCATCGAGTGCAATGTTAGGTGCAACAAGTTGTCAATCGGCACTACCACACTGACCAACTCTCGCATCGACCATGGATGACGAGGTGGATTTCACCGTGGAAGACATTCTCGACTTCTTTCGGGTCAAAGGTGGTCGTGTGATCTACAGCGAGTTGGTGACGCACTTCAAGAACGCACTCTCCGATCCGCGCACGCAAGGTGAGTGCACACATTGGCACATAACACTGAGACACGCACAAATTGATTAATCAACTGCCACTGATGGCCTGCATTGATTGACTCTTCGTTATGCTGCGGTCATTCACTCGCCGTGTCATCACTCACTTTTCACTGACTCATTTGTTTGGCTTTGTTTTCACAGTGAAAGCACGCATTTTATTCAAAGATTATGTCAACACAGTTGCCAATGTCAGCAATGAAAATGTAAGCCAATTTGTTAATGGTTTTGGCGGTCTAATTATTTTTTGTGTGAATAGGGCAAAAAATATCTCGTATTACGGTCTAAATACATGAAGAAGCTATTTGACGTGAGCGCTGAGTCGGTGCAAGTAGTACATTCAAATTCAAATGGAATTAGTCCTAAGCCAAGTGGAGTGGTTTACCAGAAACCAACAGTACCACCACCTCCACCGCCCACTAACAACCACGTGACGACAAGTTCTGTGATTGCCAAAGAGAGTCTTTCATCGGCACCACCACCGATACCACCTCACCAGAATCACCACCCTCCACCACCACCTGTAATCAATCATCACCACCCTCCCAGTTATTATCATCAGAATCATGTACCGAAACATGTTCTGCCTCACCATCCGAATCATGTTCAACCTCACCATCCGAATCATGTTCAACCTCACCATCCGAATCATGTTCAACCTCACCATTTGAATCATGTTCAACCTCACCATCCGAATCATGTTCAGTCTCACCATACGAATCATATTCAAGCTCATCCGAATCATGTTCAACTTCATCATCCGAATAATGTCCAGTCTCATCCTCCGCATCTCAATTACAATCACCATCCGAGAGTTCCAGTGGTTTCTCCAGAAAAATCACGAGAGTATGTGCAAATGCGAACATCATTGCCAGTGCTCCAAACGATTCCTGAGAATCACCACCAACAAGTCCAACTGTGCCATCAGCTGAGTTCGCCGCCCAGCGACAGGCACAATGGCATCAATGGTGTTGCAAATCCAACGGTGGGTGCCATTCACCGGCACAGTTTTGCGGGCATCGAGGAACCAGATACGCCACCGAGACCTCCCCCTCGTAAGAAGAATAGCTTCTCGAAGGCGATCAAACCCAATGTTCTACCATCGACATCAGTGGCTGGTGGTGGTGACACTAAACTAGACATGGTAAAGAATTAATCAGCTGCTTCTCACTCACTGATGACTAATGTGTGATTGTTTTGCTTGTGGCTTACTTAGATGACGTCGACACCAAGTGCCACCGAGAAACCAGTTGAAGCCAACTTGTGCCATACTGTGAAGAGAGAGATCCAAGAACTAGCGAAGACACCGGGTCGCGTGAAAGAGCACGCGCAGATTTTGAACAAAATGGCTCAAGACAACAACTTTAGGTTGCCGATGCCGGGCAATACGATGCATGCACACGTGGTGCACAAGATCCGCAACAATGCTCATTCGGACACCGATTCGGGCTCGTTGCAGATTCTCGAAGCTCACAAAAAGCAGTGGATCATTGCCTCGTCTAGCTGTGATTTTAACCAAATGCTGTCTCTTTTGAAAGAAGACCCAAAGCTGTGCGCCTTCACCGACTTTGTCTTAGGCTACAATGCCTTGCACTGGGCGGCAAAGTTTAACAAACCAGAAATAGTGAAGTTGATTGCGGGCCAGTACGCGGTGGACCCGAACGTTAAGTCATTCAGTGGCTCCACGCCACTTCACATAGCAGCACAGTTTAACAATCAGGATATAATGAAAATGCTCACTGATCTATATGGTAATATATTCATTGATTGACTTTTGGCTTGTAAACCTTCTCATTGTATCTTGATATGACGCAGGTGCCAATCCTGACATCAGGGACAACTATGGCCGAAAGGCGATGCACTGTCTCCCAAGGCGAACTACAGAGGAGGAAACTGGCGAGCAGAACTCGACCAATCACCACTCGGAGACTGGTTCCGATCCCACTGCCAAGACCACTGGCAAAACCAACGAATCCACGGGTCAAACACTCAGTGCCACCGAGACTCTCAAAATTAATCTAAGAAACAAGCTATCTCATCAGTCAATGTTGGTACGAAATACTTTCCGCAAAAGTAAAGCCTTTCGAAAACGAAAGACGAGTATGAAAGAGGAAGCAAAGGCCAAGACATGATTTCGCTTGCTCAAGTTGACTAGGGTTACGGTTTACATCTACTACTGAGCTTGTTGCACGAACAGATTCTAAGTCAAATTTATCGTGATGTTGTTGATTCTACTTAACTATCTCTCATTTTGCGCTCAACTACCTTTTCGCCACCGATTTATACGTGATTTGCCTTTTTTTGATGCAACAATCTATGCGAAAAACTACAAGGAGAGCATTCAATACTCATCTTTCTGATTGATAATTTTTTATTTTTTGATATAAATTATATGTTGTTGTTGACATTATACAACGAGCTGCGAGTTGATTCTCAGCAAAGCTCGGTCGATGTAAACATTTTTTAATTTATTATTTTTGTTGCAATGTATTTTATCATTAATTGTTAATATTCCATTAAAAATATTTATTTTTTAATATAATCAGAGATGTGATGGTTCAAAAGATGTATTTTTTTGTTGATATAAAATGGTTGATGGAAAAAATTGACAACTAGAATGAACGCCATCCACAAAAGACGTATTTGATCAATGTTTATTGCATGTGATGATGGCTATGCGGCGTGAAGCGGGTGGATTGAATCTCACTTATCTTGGTCTCTGAATCTCTGTGTCTTTTCTGGGATTGTTCTTGTTGTACGATGACCTCGAAGGCCCAGTTGTTGTTCATCGTTGGTCTGGGCGTCTTTCTGCGGGCTTCACTGCGATTCAGCTCGTACTATGGCGAGATTGCCAGGAGAGTGGAAGTGTCGTCACCGGTCTCCGCCTGGATACGAGGTTTGTCTCGATTGCTACCATTCCACTGGATGATCGATTCATTTGGTTTTGTTTTGGGTTCTAGTGGTGGAAGGCGTTACTTTGCGTCAGAATAGTATTTCACCCTACAGTGGTCACACATTCCACGAGTCACCAATCTTCTTGCAGCTCTACCGGGTGATGATTGAGACGCTGTGTGAGTGTCAGATTGGCATTGTATTTATCGTGATCGATATCGTCACCGCCTTTATCTTGGCTCGCGTCTGTATTGACCAGTTGAGCATCAACCAACGGGTCGAGGAGCGACGACTTGAGCTCGCCGCCAAGAAAGACCACGATGACAAAAAGATATTTCAAAGTTTGCTGGTGCCAAGTGATTCCATCGCCAACAGTGCCTTCTGGGTTACCTCGATCTACATTCTCTCGCCGTACTCGATCTTGTCTTGCGTGGGACAATCCACCTCGGTGTTGGCTAACTTTCAGATTGCGTTGATTCTGTTGACAGCCACTCACGGTTTTCGTGTGATGGCACTAGCTCTGTTGGCACTGCTCTCCCTCAACACCTTCTACTCAGTGATCTTACTGATTCCATGCTTGCTCATGATTGAGCAACGGTTACGTTTAACAGCTGCTTCTTCGGCTAAGCAAGACTTGACTATCAACTTTGCTCTTTCCTCAACACGAAACTCTCTTTTGATCTCGGCAGCATTATTCGCCTTGTTCATCACCTCGTTCTTCTACATTTCTCTATGGTTAGAAAACTGGTCATACGAATTTGTCCATTCTACCTACATCTACATGTGAGTTATCTTGTTTAGTATTTATTTTGTCATAGTGTCATTGTTGATTTTCAAAGGTGGACAGTGTCTGATCTCACGCCCAACATTGGCATGCTTTGGTACTTCTTCACCGAAATGTTTGATCACTTCCAAACTTTCTTTCTCTGGGTATTCCAGATCAACTATTTTATCTACATCATTCCACTGACTCTGAAGACATGGTAAGTGGTTATATTGTGCACCTCACCCCATGATGGCTCACTATAAACTGGTGATGACAATAGGCGCAACCCATATCTCCTGGCCATGTTGGCCCTGATCAATCATGCCATCTTTAAGCCTTATCCCACAGTGGCCGACTTTACACTTTATTTATCTTTACTTCCGCAGTGGAGTCATCTCTTTGAGAGTAAGCTCTGTCGATTCACGAGCTATCGAGATATCATTAATTTCAAATGTTAACCTATTAGACATGAAAAGCATTTTGGTGGTGTCATGCACCATCGTTTGCACCAGTGTGCTCGCGCCAATCCTCTGGTATCTTTGGATCATTCTAGTCACAGCCAACTCCAATTTCTACTTTGGCATCACCATGGCCTTTAACGTGGCCCAGGTATTTCATTTCAATCAGTGGTCATTTTGTGATTTTATACAGCAACACCATTGCTTTGTTGCAGATTTTGATCCTCACCGACTTAACCTTCTCCTACATTAGACGAGAGTTTTACCTCAGCAATCTTGATCTGTTCAAGCTGTGCAAACAGGCCGGCAAGTCACTGCGCATCGAACTAAGCTACAAGGCTAACAACAATTAAAAGCATGTCAATTATATAAATTATTTAAATATATTAATTAAAAATCGTGAAACATTCAAAATATACATTCACAAATATCCATTGATTGAACAATTGAGAGATGAAAATAAGGTTTACGAAAAGAGTCGGATGGTGTTGGCGGATGAGGCAAAGAGCCAGGGTCGGCTCGGGTGGAAAGTGCACTTGAGCATGGGCGCGTTCTCTCGCACAGCCTTGAGAACCTTGACGGGCACGATCAGTGCGTTCTGGTTAAGGTCGTCATAGACCATGCCGTGGCACACCACCACACTGCCATCGTCCGAGCTCGAAGCGAACAGAGGGTACCGAGAGTGATAGGCCACACTGCGCACCGCCTTCGAGTGATACCGCAGTGTCTTGTAAGCCTTGCTCGAGAGGTCTAAGTCGAACCACTGGACACGTGGGTCGATACTACCCACAATCAGATTGTCTCCTGTCAAATCACATAGTTCAGTTAGAAGGGCATCAAGAGGGAGAACAATGCTTACCTCCTGGATGGATGGCAATGCTCGATATATCGTTACAGTTTGCCATCAACTTCTTGGTCTGTTGCTGTTTGATTAGATCGTATACACGGATCGACTTCTTGGTTGCCACGAAAAAGTAAGCACGACTTGGATGGAACTTGACACTTTGAATGATGTCCTTCGAGCGTTTGAACGGTACCTGGAAACAATAAATCGATAATAATATAGACCGGTATAGACGAAGCATATTAGGTTGTGCCACTAACCTGTGACTTATGTTTGGTGAGATTGTGAATTACGACGGCTCGGTTGGCGGCGCGAGGCATCAGCGTGGCAAAGTAGTCCCCACCGGCGTGCCAAGTGATTTCAGCAATCTCAAACTGGTGCTTGATGCGAATCCTCTCTCCCTGAACCCACTGCTTTGCATTGGCATCTCTGTCAAGAGTGTTCCACTCGACCACAGGCTTCTCATTCTCCTCGTCCTCGGTGGTCTTCTCTTGGGGCACAAAGTCGCTTAAGAATTCATCGGTGGAAGCAAGCACTTGTTTATCACCCAAGCCAGTGTTGATGATCACCACTTCGTGGCCAACCACCACGGCAATCACCGATCGAATTTGGTTTGGATACCACTCTACACAGGTGATGGCACTCTCCAATTGAAGTGTCTTAAAGCACCGGCCGGTGAGCACTTCCCAGAACTTGAGTACACCACTCTGGTCGCCAGAAGCCATAAATTGACCAGCAGGCTCCACCGTGATCGAGAGCACCTTGTCCTGGTGGCCAGTGTAAATCACAGACTGCACCGAAGGGAATGGTTGCAAGTCAGAAGGCTTCGGAAGTTGTGGCAGAAGATCCTCTGCATTGACTTGCACACGGTTTCGACGCACACGAGGACAGAGGTAGAGGTCAAGACAGCGCTCAAAGCGTTCCTTGACAAACTCGGGATAAGCAGGCACCTGGCGAAGTGTGGGGTATTTTCGCGGAACATAGTTGCTTTTGCGATCCTCGGGCTCCTGTTCACGCCACTCCTTCTCCTCTTCTTCGGTGAGCAGATACTCGGGGGGTGGGTTGTAAGACTCTTCATGGCCTGGTGGAGCAGGCTTAGGTGCAGGGATGTATCGGTTAAGTCGCTTGTTCTTCTCGCCCTCCTTCTCCCACAAATCATATGAAAAGTTGAACTGAGAGTCCCTTTTCACCTGAGGCTTTGGCTTTAGACGAGCTTTCTTGATGGCAGCAACAAGCTTGCTTACAATACGCTTCTCGGAGAGCGATGGAATAAAGCTCGCCTTGGGTTCAGGTCGATTAGTCACCGGATGAATCATCTTCTCGTAGGAGAAGAACGAGATGAACGGCTCGTGCATGTTGTAGTTGGGATCGGGACACTTGGCGTTACGAATTCGCTTCACCAGATCGAGATCGTGGTCGGAGAGAACCACTTTCTGGCCAGTGAGATGATCTTTCACCGTTCGCCAGTAGGAGGGATCGTCCATCTGACGGAGAAACTCTTCCACTTCCTCCTCATTCGGTGGTTTCACAATCTTCCTTCCATGCACGTCATAGCCAATGTGAACATAGTCTTTGTACCACTCGTAGGGTATGTTGCCGATCGTGTTGAGCACGTCCTGCAAAGGTACTGATTAACCAGAAGAGAAAACAAACTAAAGCCAAAACCAACCTCTTCATCAGAGGAGTCATAGTCGTACTCGTCCACCCGAGCCACATTGTTGCTCGTCTCCACTGACTCGAGGTTGTTTGCAATGTTAAGCACACCCGAAGGCTGTTCTTCCACCAGACCTGAGTTCACAGTCCGATCGTTATTCTCAAGCACCTTGGTAAACAGATGTCCATCATCCTCTTCCTCATCTTTTTCCATTTCTTCAAAGCTCATTTCATCATCGCTTATATCTTTGAGATTAATCTGTCAAGAATTAAATTAATATTACACTGATTATAGTCATATATGGATGGTTAATTTACATTATCATCGATTTGGTTGATATCCTCCTGGCTCAACTCATCGTCGGTGTTGTCATCATCATTATCTTCGTCGTCTTCTTCTTCATCACTCTCTTCATCGCTGGTTTCTTCATCTTCGTCAATCTCTTCCTCCTCATCTTCATCATAGTCGGATTCGCTATTGAGTTCTTCCTCGGGAATCTGACGTTTCACACCGCGTTTCTCTTTGAACATCTTGAACACAAACTTTGGTCAACAACCAGGCCAAACACGCTTAGTTTTTTAAACAACTCCACTCGCCAAGCGCGACACGTGAGAATGCATTGCGCTATTTCTACCCAAGTGAATCTCCAACTTGAATTTGGCTATTTCAATCTTAGGTTTGGTTTGTATTTTCGATTGATACATGATTTTTTATGTTTTCTAATAAACCGAAAATAAAATTGAAAAATAATTTTTTTGGTTTGTAAACAAGTTGTTTTATTTTTAAAATTGAGTTGAAAAACTAAATTAAAACAAAATAAAATATCAATGCCAAGGCATGATCAATTTGGATAAAGTAGGAGAGAAGGTGTCCCGAGAACGAGGAGCGACTCTAAATTTTGGGAATCATGTCAAGGGCTCGAAGGCCGAGCAAAACCATGATTACCACAACCACAAAACCTACAAGCAAAAGTGAACCCTTGAAACTAAACAGTGGCAAGACGGAAATAGTTGTGGTTTCATTGCCACTCTCGTTACGGCGCATCAGTTCGGCCATCTTATGTTCAAATTTTGAATCATCGAAAAACTGATTCACTTCCGACTTAGCGGCAGGCTCCGCAAAGAGATTCCCAAAGAAGAGATCATCCTCGTTGATTTGATCAGTTAAGTTTTTCTCGTAGACACGGGCAACCTCCTGCATCGAGTGCACGTAGAGCATCGGGATTGTGGACTGGACCAGAGACTTGCGCACCTTGCCCGGCAATTGGGCCCACTGTTCCTCGCTGAGCTTGGTGATGGTAAAGATGGAACGTTTCACTTCTTGCACAAAACGCATACACTTGTCCAACTCTTGACTGTTGAGATAGTCCGACAACTCTGGTGAGAGTGGCTCGAACACTTTGAGAGTGGACTGAAAGCGATGAGCACAAGTCGCTTTGCTCAAGTCCTCTTTTGCAAAAATCTCCATTTCAAAGAGGCCCGAGCTTAGGATTGATTCAAAATCGGTCACATTAGGCAGGTTGTTGGCAATCTTGATGCTCGATGTCTGATGCAATGTTTTGAAGAGGTTGGAGGCCAGCTGGCGACGAGTGGCCGAGTCAAAGGTCTTCCATTTGGTCCACTCGACAAAATGGGATACCTCTTTCTTGAGTGAGGCAATGAACATAGCACATTTTTCCTGCTTCTCAAGGTGCTCCGTCAAGTACTGTTCAATTTGTGGACTGAAACGAGAGTTAAATTCAAAAGTATCCGAGATTTTTGCCAAACAAGAATTTTGACTCTTTTCCTTGACAGCCATTTGTAGCAAATCGGGCGATATTTCCATTAACACCGAACCAAACATGGCTAGCATCACACCAATTGATAGCTTCATGTTGAGTTTTTACAGCAACTCTAATACACAAACTTAACAAGAAATGAATTGAAATAAAAAATCTGAGTTTTCAAATATAAATGTCTATTGTAGTGAGTTTAATCAATTTGGTTGTTCGAAAACTGATTTGATTTAATTTTGATAATTTATTCATACTATATCAAATAGAATAGAATGTTATAAAATAGCCTTTAGAACTTGAATAAGAGCAAAGAGAAGCAAATGATATAATAAAAACAGTTTGAAACTTAACTTTAAAATAAATATAAAAACAAATATTAAATACAGTTAAAATAACAATTTTAGATTTGGAACAAAGATAAAATAAGCAGCATGAGAGTAAATGCGGAGAGAGTGACCGAGGTAGAACTGTTGGGCAAGTCACTATCACCAGTCTGTGCAGAGTCATCCGTGGTGGAATCTTCGCCAGTAGTGGGTGTAGTGACAGGTATTTCAGTAGTACTGGTCGAGGTCATCTCGGTAGCTGGTTCGGTACTGGCTCTCAACACAATTTGCCGATCTTTCATGTCTTCAACTTTGGATTTGTTGGCCAGCCACTGCCTAATCGATGCAACACTGGTCGTCGGTACTGTTTGGTTGACATTGGACGCTACAGTACTGTTTGAGTTAGAGCCAGTCTCATTGGTTACGAGTGACTCATGAAGACTAGGGGGTGTGGTAGTGACAATCCAATCACGAACAGTGGTTACCTTGGGCACTTCAGTGGAAGTTGCAGTATTGGTGGGTACTGTGGTCTCAGTGCTAGTCACCGGTATGGTAGTGCTCACTAATGTGGTAGTGGTCATCGATGTTGTAGTGGTTTCCGCTGGTGCCGTAGTGCTTTCTACTGTCAGTGGGGTCGTGCTCACTGAAGTCACCAGAGGCGAGGACTCATCGCTCAATGTGGTCGAGTTAGCCGTGTTGTTAATAGGACTGTCAGTAGACTGTGGCACTACTATCGGTTCTTCATCCGGATTGATGGCGTCTTCCACAAGATCCGATTGTGTCTGTTGAATTACACTCTTCTTGGTGACAGGCTCGGGTTGTTTGGTAGTAGTTGGCAAGGCGTAGGTGAACTCTGTCGATGGCGACCAGAAGGCATCAGCTCGCTCCTGAGCGTTAACCACTCCATCGTGGTTCAGATCGTTAGCCGGCATATCCTCGAATCCATCACCCAAAGAATGAACTACACTGACGAGCAGAAAAGACAGAAGACAATACTTGATGAAACCCATAGTACGAGAAGAGATGGTAAAAACAATGGCTAAAAGGGCGGACAATACTTGGCAAAATGCTAAGACGACCAGTGTGAGGGTAAACGAAGACTTGGCCGCGAACTTATATGCCTCGCCGAAAGTGATGTAGGTTGTCAGTGCTATCACCACTTGTCATCGGTGACATGGTAAGTGACATGGTACTGAGTGGCAGGATGTCTAGGTGGCGCGCCATTATCACCGGTGCTCACTTAAATTGAGCGGTAGAGCTCAATCGAGTTTATTCTCTCACATCATCCTCGCCAACCCTAGCAGCACCTTGCAATGAAGTCAATCACCACCACTCGACTTTGTGCCTCGATGTTGACCATGGTCTTTGCGACCTACCTGTTATTGTGGTGTCCAAGTGAAGTGGGCGCCCAGTGGCTTCCAGATCTTTCATCGTGGATCACCGCGGAGAACGAGACCGAGGCTGTAGTGGCCGAGTGTCGCGGCCTCAATGATTCCATCAACTGCCTCGACCAACGCATCAACGAGATCTTCATCAGTATCAACAGTGTGTACAGCCCGGAGGACAGCAAAAGTAACCTAAGCTATCTGAATCATCAAGCCTTTGGTTCGAGCACTCCCGTTGACCTGAACGCGACTCGCACCAAGGTGATTGCCATCGCTCACCGACTCAAGCTTAATGCCGAGGAGATTAACACTGCTGCCGCATTCCCCTCACGACTAATCCACTGACCCACTCATCTGTTTTTTTTGCCTTGACACTCACATTTTTTTGTTTATTTTGATTTTAACTTATTTCTTTTATTTATTGATAACAATTAAATGATACGTGCCGAGATGACAAGTTAAATCCTACGGATTACATGTGCATGTTCGGGTCACCTTTCAGTTCAAATCAGTAAGATCTTGAACATGTTTCCAATTGGAAAATCTTTGAAAGAAAATCTGCCAATGTGTATGATAATGTGTATTTGCATTTTCCTCAATCATCGATCTAGATTTTGTATTGTTTGAATTTCGTTAATAAAATGTGATTCTCTAAGACGAGTCGTCCCAATTTATTTTCATGGATCAACTAAATTCAGTCACTAATATTTTTGAAACAAATGAGAGAACTAAAACAAGAGATTACTTGATGTTTAGATCTAAGCTAATCTAGTAAGAATAATTATCTTAATAAGCCAACTAATAATTAATAGACTTGCTGCACTTGTTTATATGAAAAAAATCTCAATCATGAAAATAAAGAAAGTGAATACGTGAAACTTACACGAATAGTAAAATTTATTGTAGTGTATAGTATAGTATAAAATAATTTTAAATACAGATAGTTTACTCGTAACCAGTAACCATATTGGCGAATTCCCACTTGGAGGTGATACTGTGTGGGCCCTCGACCCGTGATCCTTTGTCGGTGACCACCGCCAAGTGGTACTTATTCCACGAGCGCGCGTCTCGGTAGTAGAGCACCTCGAGGCACTTCTGTAGCGTTTTGATCGCCTCTTCCTCGGTGAACTTGCCACCACGAGCTTCGTACTCGGCACGTAGCAGTGGTGCCGCGAGATAGGCACCAAAACCGGTGGCAATGATGGGATCGGAAAAGGCCATGCCGAGTTTGTCGGTATAACCGAGGTATGGCTTTCCTACAAAAGGATTGTTTTGTAAAAAAATTCAAACCAATGCAAGTGAAATGTTAGCTTACCCTCGTCGTCGAGACCACCGACCACCCAGTTGCACCAGAGTGGATCAAACTTGGAACGTTTGTTGTATTGAACGCGAGTGAGCCAGGTGTGCATGGCTCGCGGATTGATCTGGTAACCATCTTCGTAGGAGGCCTCATCGATCACCTTTTGCTCAATGGACTGCATCATGAACTGATAGTCAGCGTAGTCTCCACCACAACCAATCACGGTTTTGTCGTTGATTCGGGCCACTCGTTGAACGTTGCGAAAGCGTGCCATCGAGCCATAGCTGGCAAGTTGATCGGCAGCAACCACAACGCCTTTGTCGAAGGCCAGTCCTAGCACCGAGCTACCCGTCGAAATCGGGGATTGACTGTGCTGATTGCCGAATCCATCATTGTAGCGGAACTTGGGCTTTGCGAGTCCTGACATCTTGCAGAGAATGACTTGATACTAATAAAAATTGACAAGACACAACACAACTGGTCAATAGACACACAAGCTCACAAAGTGCTTTGTAATGCTGCCCCACAGTGCAGATTTAACTGCATTTCTGGCCGGGGCGATGTTCACAGAGAACATAACACGCATTGAGTCATTGCTATTGATTAATTAAAAATTTTTAATTTTAAAAAAAAGGATAAAAGCATTTTAATAATTAGCTTGACTTTATAATATAAAAAATAGAATATAATAAAGAAATAATAAAATTAGACAAAGATGATTTTGTTGGCGTCGCGCTTTACACTCCACATGTTGTTCTCTTCGAACTCCTCGAAAGCCTCTTCGATCTGGTCGAGTGAGTAGCCCAGTGTAGTGCATCGCTCGATGGCATCCGCCATGATAATCTCTCGACTCTCGGGCTCCATGTCACGAATCAGTTGGAAAATTTTCTCATTGCTCGAGGCCGAGCCACGATGGTCTTCCACCTGAATCGAGGCTTTCGAGCATGCAATCAAACGGATCGCCTCGGCAACATCTCCACGTTCCACTGTAGTAGCTAATCGAAGCCGTGCCTATATTCAAAAAAAATAGTAGAAAGTTTAAATTAGTGATCACTATATTTCAGTTGATGCCGAAAGCTTACCAAAGCAGTGGTGAGTCGTAGCATGGCCAGCAAGGTACGAGCTGAGGTATAGGTACTGTTATTACGATTGTTGAATGCTTCCTTGCGCATCTTGATATATGCTGCAACAATGTCCTCCTTAAGATGAGACGGTATTACCGGGTTGTGTTTCTTGGCCAAGGCAATGTATCGTCGCATCACCTTGATGGACAATGGCTCAAACTCGAGCGGTGGCTCCTGGCAGTGTTGATGCACATAAGCAATGTGCTGCGCCAGCCGCAGATCGTTATCCCTGTCCGGTTGATCGGTGATGAGCCACAACAGATCGAAACGAGATAAGAGCGCCGCAGGCAGCTGCACATTGTGCTCGATCGACTTCTTCGGGTTGTACCGTCCGTAGACCGGATTGGCCGCGGCGAGAATCGAGACACGCGCGTTCAGTGTGGTCATGATGCCAGCCTTGGCGATCGAGATGGTCTGCTGTTCCATCACTTCGTGGATGGCAGTGCGGTCGCTCTCAAGCATCTTGTCGAACTCGTCGATACAACAAATACCCTGGTCCGCCAGCACCAATGCGCCACCTTCGAGGATAAACTCGCCGGTAATGGGATCCTTCATCACCGCAGCTGTGAGTCCAACTCCCGAAGAACCACGACCAGTGGTGTATTGACTTCGCGTGGCAATGCGATCTATTCATATACACAACAGATTAATTACAAAAGTCAACCTATAATTATATATTTTCTTACCAATAAAACCTAAAAGTTGTGATTTAGCCACACCAGGATCACCCATCAAGCAAATGTTGATGTTGCCACGAATTTTCATGCCCTTCGTGTTTCTATCGACGCCACCGACAAGAAGCAAGAGTAAAGCTTTCTTGAGATCGAGATGACCATAGATTTCCGGAGCAATACTAGTGGCAAGTCGGTTAATGTTAATGTTTTCGCGTTCAATCATTTCGCGAAACTCCTCATCGGTCATGTCATCGTCCTCCTCGTGTTCGGTCTTGTTGACCACCGCAATACGGTGTGCTTCGAGGTAAGTGTCGGCAAGTAAGCCACCCATCATCTGCTTAAAGCCGGTGCGAGCCAAAGGTAGAAAGATGCCAGTTATGTTGACGTGGTCACCTGGCAGGGTGAGTCGAGTCATCTCACCATAGCACACCACATTGATGCTACGAGGGATGTTTCCCACAGGCACATCGCCAGTGTGCTCTTGAACCCGAATCTCCTGGTATTTGACAAACTTAGAGCCTCGAATTTGAAGACTCAACTTTCCGTTGGTGCGATTCGCCTTACACTCCTCGCTTTCACAACGCTCCTTGGGCATAAAGTTTGGTGAATCAATTGGTTGGTAAGTTTCGTGAGCACATGAATCGCAGGTGTAGGTTGCAACCACAAGTTTGGGCTTCACCTCAGTTGTTCGTGTCACCACTCCGCTGAGCGAGACCAACTTGCCAATGTGATTGGCTTTCACTAGACGCACGGCAAGAGGCTTCTGAATACTGGGTGGTTTGAAATAAAGTTCATAGCGTCGCATTAACTCTGGAGGATACTTAGACTCATAGGTCTGATCACCCGGCACCAAACCATCATCCTGCATATGACGTTGCTCGGACAACATACGATGCTCGATAAACACATCGAGTGTGTCTTTCTGGGCCACCTCGTTGACACGAAAATCGGGCAACACTTTATCAAGAACCGAGCTGAATAACCGAACATATCGCTTGGTGTTGGTGAGAATCGCTTCGCACAATTCACTGTCAATCTTCTCGACATCTTCGAGATCGATGGTGAAGTTTACTTCTTCCCGGTGAGCCAACTTCACAAGACGCTCGGTGTAGTTCTGACTGAGAATCACCGACCTAATCGTTTCCTCATCTTTCTTGTAATCACGAATGATCATTTTTGGGTGAAGAAAGATTTCAACCAAGATTCAAAAATCAGGAGTAATCAAGTTGAGGGATTTAAAGTTTAAAGGTAAAATGTGTGAGCCCTGTGAGGGAGCACAGTGCCGCACCGAGTCAGCCGTCTCTTTGTTGCCATTTTTGGCGCCAAGTCGCACTGCGCAGACTCACTAGCTTCAAGACTTTCCACAAAGGACGTTATACCTGACATGTTTACACATTGACACATACTCACACTACTCTAATTCGGGAACCTTCCTATTCATAATTTCCGCATTAAAACTCATTCTCCCACTGCTTCTTGTTTTGCTTGGGAATATTTAATCTACCCAGTTAATTTTCTTGCATGTTTAAAGTAATACTTTCATTTGATGTGTCACCGGTGAAATGAGAAATTCGATGAATACACGTTAATAATCAAGACAATCAATGTAAAACCTAGTCATTTATGTCTGTATTAGCCGAAGAAATTTTGCAATTATTCTCGCTTGTTTTATTTGAAATTGAATTTGAAGAAATTGATTAAATTTTTACAATGGGACGACCACGTCAGTTGACCTTACAAGAGCGACTTATGCGGGTGAAGGCTTTGCTGATTGACCTCAGTGGAACGGTTCATATCGACTCGACCGAGATTCCTGGTTCCATCGCGGCACTTCGGCGGTATTTACATTCTTCAATCAATGCTCGTGAAGAATGAGTAATTGTTTATGTTTGTTTTGTCCTGTATAGATTACGCGCTTCGGGTTTAAAGTACAAATTTGTTACGAACACCTCCAAGGAAAGTCAGAATATTCTGCTGCAGAGACTACAAGGTCTTGGTTTTGAGGTAGAGCATCACGAAATTTTTAGCTCGTTGGTGGCGGCTCGTGAATATTTACGCCGAGAACAACTGCGACCACATCTTCTGATCGAACCAGAGGCACTCGAGGACTTCGAAGATTTAAAATTTGAAGATGTTGGTGTTGATGATCAAATGAATTTAAATCATGTTGGTAATGTCATTGAGGCGCCCGCGCGCATCTGATGCTTATTATCCGTTAACCAATTATATCATGGTGAATTCGATTGTTTTGTCTCTTCCTACGCTTGTCAGGTGAAGCAGTTGTGGTTGGTCTTGCTCCGTCCAAATTTAACTACGAAGTTTTGAACGATGCCTTCCGCAGACTGATTGGAGGCGCAAAACTCGTGGCCATTCACCAAGGACGATATTACAAGACTTTGGATGGATTATCAATGGGACCGGGTCCGTTTGTCAGAGCACTGGCCTTCGGAGCTGACATTCCATACGAAGCGATTGCGGTAGTAGGAAAACCACAGCCCGGTTTTTTTCTCAGCGCAATGCATTCACTGGATCCCACCTTGAAACCCGATGAGGTTGCCGTGATCGGTGATGTAAGTTTTGCTTGGTTTATTGGTGATCTGTTAGAATCTCTTCTTACGTTGGTCAATTGAAGGATGTGCACGATGACGTTGATGGTGCCCAAGCTCTCGGAATGTTGGGAATCCTGGTACAGACCGGAAAGTACCGTCCGGGCGATGAGAACAAGATTAAACCCAAACCACGGCTCACCGCTGGCTCCTTTGCTCACGTCGTCGACGTAATTCTCCACAACATTGCACACAGACCTCAGCCCCAGCCTCAACCCGAACTTGAGCCTCAACCGGTACTTGATTCTCAACCTCAACAACTGGATCTTAGCGGCATTCAGGCTTTTCCCTAAATTCACTCACAATGATCCTCATCCTCAGATATATAATCTATAAAATAAGGTAGAATTTCAAACATAATTTAATGAATTATGTTGCCATTTTTATAATTAGGATTGAACACGTGTATGATGGCAATATTTGTATACATGGATAAATGAGTCGGAACATCCGATCTATTATAGTTGGTTGCACAAGTTGGCATTGATGGCATAGGACCACGATGGCACAATGGAGCCGTGTGCGCGTCCTAACCGTCTAATTGAAATCATTAGCGCTAACAGATTGAACACATTGGCGAGTGTGTCACGCTGATTGGCGGTGTTTTGCGCGCGCCAGCCCGAGCTTCTATCTCAATCGCAATTAATTTATACACTACGCACAAGCGGCACAGCACACCACTAGATATGATATGTGATGTAATTCTTGTTTTCAAGGTTCTTGCATAATGTGCTTTGTGCATAAAGGACTGTTAGTCGGGTTGATTCGGATTCTGTTGCGCGATCCATTCTGGAGATAATGGCGTATTAATTGGTGTAGGTGACCGCCAGAGAGCGAGAGGGCGCAATCGGTGCTCTCACCTTGTACATGCATATCTGCCATATGGGTGGATGGATGGACAAGTGGTCACTGTTCAATTGTGTTAGATGGATGCTGGCGCGCGCCAGACCATGGCCACCAAACCGTTCTCGTGGTTGCATAATATCTGTTGTGTTATAGCACACCACCTCACCACCACCACAACGATGATTGAATCATTTAGATCCGGAGATTTAGCAAAATGTATGATTTATGGTGCCACCTGGAACAGCAGTGGTGCGTGAGCGGTGTTGGTCAGTGCGCCACACACGCTCACACCTCAAGCAAGAGGTCTATTTTTACATCGCCAAGCAACTAACTCGATCGTGATGGAACCCGTGAGGAAGTGAATCTCCTCAATCAATTGATTGATATTCTCTCTTCACACACACAAATGCACACTGGTTGATCGACTCAATCGATATCATGGGTGGATCGATGTCACCGTACGATCTAATCGCCCACAAGACACACCTGGTCTATTCTTTTCATACTTTTGACACTGACTCTAAGTGACTAATTCGATTGTCCGTTTGTCTAGTTGGATTATCTTACGACCTTACGTATTGGAATGCAAAGGGGGCCAGGCAGGAAACCTCGATGGAATGGCGTCACTTTCGTGATCGACTCTCTCTCTCTCTCTCTCTCTCTCTCACTCTTCTATGCGAAGTGGGAAGCGATTCGATAATACCTCGGACGAAGATGTGAAAATGCTAAGTGAAACAAAAAGATTAGATTAGAGTTTGTCTAATCTACAAAATCGTTATTTGTGTGCGAAAAATTATCTCGAAAATTGCAAGTACACTAGAAATATCTCTCTCTCTTTCTCACTTTCACTTTCTTCGCGGAAATTTCACTTTCTTAGCGATGGAACTGTGAAAGACGCGTGGGCTGATCGTGGTGTGACACTCTGCTTTTAACTTCAAAAAGACTCACGCCTACCGGAGGCGTGAATTTTGGAAAATTCGAGATATTTAAGAAGCAGATAGGAAGCTAAACTCTCGTAGTGGAGTGCTAATGATCTACTTCGATTGTGACACCAAAGTTGAGCAGCACTCTAGCTCACTGTGGATTGAGTCGTCTTGAGTTGAAAGTGCCGTTCAGTGAGGCTCAATACCTCGGTGTGGTACATTTGATTGGAATCGATCGGGCAGCCGGCAGTGCCGGGCCACAGCCATCACTTTACACAACATGCAAAGCTAGACAGAAAGGCAGACATCGACAACAATAAGGCACCGAAGTGGAGGCGAGTGAATGATTTATTGAAAACAAATAGATTTGCATTCGATTGGCTGTGCCAGTGCAAGCCAAAGCAAGGCAGCAATGCTCCATGAGGTTCGAGATGCAGTGTGCAAAATGTGTGTGTGTGTGTGTGTATGCACTTCAACTGGGTCAGATGCCATGATGATAATCGGTGAGAGTCTGTGTGTGTGAGAGAGAGAGAAAGAGAGAGTAACGTCGATGGCGACCGGGCACAACAATAGCGTCGAGCTCTGTTGTCGCCAGGGGCCAGCGGCAACAATTAGAGGCCATTATTGAAAGGCATGCTGTGAGTGAACATCGCACAGCAGGCACAACTCTACACAATGCTTTCTTTAAGAGAGAGAGAGAGAGAGAGTGAAAGATGAACACGGAGTATTATCTCTAACTTTATGCTCTACTCAAGACAATGACCAAGTCATTGAAACCAATTCCGGTCTTCTAGGTTATTGATACGAAAAACAACAACATCTTACATCCAACATCAAAGTGTGAAACAGTGTAATGGTCAATCACATTGATAAACTAAAAAATTTCTCACACCGCATCGATTCAATCACTCGACACCTTGTAAAGCCGCTTAGCAAGTGTTTTAGTTTCTTTCAACTTTTTTTTTAAATGTTGAGTGAGATTTGACAGTGTTTACATGTCAAACAGTAACACAAATCTGAATTATATGGATTAAAGAGGGATGCCAAGAGTGGCACGTGTGATCGACTAGAGAGGCGGCACCGTGTTTGTGTGTGTGTGTGACCTGTTGGATCAAAGCTCACTGCTCCAGATCGTCGAGTGTACGTCATCAGTGGTCTATCATCGGGATCGATCGGTGGCAGCACACCTGATCAGTATGCGCTTGTCGTCGAATCTATAGGCTGACATTGAAATGAAATCCGCCAACGTGCCAACGTGGTGGTTACTGCTTGCGGTGTGAGAGGCGAAAGGAAGATATTTTCTGTTCACTAATTGAATACATTGATGCAAAGTGGTTCGCCGCTGCACGTAAAGTCTCCTTCTCTCGTGCACTACGTGGCGATGTGTTAATGAAACTACAACTCGGCTACTCTCATCGTCGGTTTCCTACAATGGCGCCTAAAAGTTTGCAGTAGTGTGTATAGTAGTGTGCCGCCCGGTCGCGACCGGTGAAACTCAAAAAAAACAATTTGCATACAATATTGCCCAGAGTCGGTGGTGGTGAGTTGTAGAGTGGAGTCGAAACTGTGCAACTCGACAAGTGCACCCAACACAACAACAACTCACACACACACACACACTCACTGATCATGATCACCACATCGTCGCAAACCAATCGCAAGCCGATCGGCACCTTCTGTCAGTGTTTGACCTTTGAATCGTTCAATCGTCAGTGTCGAATCAAATCGGTGCAAGCGATCACAAACTCGTGCACTGATCCCATCCAACAATGCCACGATTGCTTGCGGGCGACACTTCTTTCTCTCACTTTTCTTCTTCTCTCTCTCTCTCTCTCCCTCTCCCGACTAGACCCACCTCAAATTCGACCCGAGCTAATCATAGGTCTTACTTAAGTCAGTCAGCGTTTGCGTGTTGAGCTAAATAGATTTTTATTAAAAACTAGATTTCATAAATTCAAATAGTGTCTCAGATTGGGTTGAAAGACACTTGTAGAGTGTGTCCACTGGTCCCACTGATCACATTTTATTTGCTCCAGTGATCGTCTACAGTGAATTGATTGACCGATGAGTGCAAAGTCGAATGCCACGCGCTCCTGTCGAGTTGTGTCAAGAGTTAATAGCGAGAGAAAGAGAAGATACATGTAGAGAGACAATTGATAGAGCAACTCCGTGTCGACAGTGGTCATCGTACTTTGACGGATATTTAGTTATTGAACATGTGGAATCAAGTATATTGCAGTGCAGTGATGTGTTATTTTATGCAGTAAAAGAAAGCAAGAAACCTTTTGCCTTCTATGGTACACTCTACCGTATAACATGCCAGTCAATTCTGACAAGGACATAATCCATAATTTCTGAAGGCGGGTACTAGACAAAACGGTGACATGTAAAATCGTAATCGAACGCATCTCTTGCAGATTCTTGAACATCTAGGTTGAAAATTGGGTTGGTAGCTTGATGACCACAAAACAAAGTAGTAAAGTGCTGACAGAACGTGACAGAGGATTGTAATATGGCACATGCAGAATTCGTGCTGTGTAATTTATTGGGCTTCTAAGAGCTAATATGGTCTGACATACAAGGTCACTGTGGTCTTCTTCTCTCTCTCTCTCTCTCTCTCTCTCTCTCTCACTACTCATCCATCCCACCACTATATTCACTAATTGGACAATTGGCTTGGCTTTGAAACTCACCTCGTCTTAGTTCGAGATCTATGGCTGTGTGAAGTGTGACTGGCATGATGCAGCCTTGTGTCACCTGTAAATCTGCATCTTCTCACCATGTATCATCGAATAATCACTATGAATGAGCGAGCATACAAGCATCGGTAACACTAGCATCAATTGGCCATTATAGGATACAATTAATCTTTGCCCCTCTTAGTGTCATTCAAACCTTGATTTGCTTGTTTTAGCCCCCTCTCTTCTCTCGATAAGACACATAATCTATTCAAAAAATGTGTGATTGTCTCATCCTTGCGCGCGTAACATATCATCAAGTGATTTATTGTTTTCACAAACGTGTATAAATATTTAAAGTCATAAATAACATCATGATTTGATGCTATCAATGAAATTCATCTTTCAAGAAAAACGAATACTTGCAACGAAACGAATTTTTGCATAATATAATTAATTCTTATCGCGGATTAATTACAGCTAATTGCATTCGAATTTATCAGCACACCCATTAAATCTTTAAATAACTTAGTTTGTTTCATCTCGATTACTAATTCACACACTCGAAACTTCCGAAACTTAGAGCAATTAAGAATTTAAATTATTCATGTTGCACTGCTAATAGCCTCTTTATCGTTCATTAAAATTTTTTTATTTTTTTAATTTTATCTAAAAATTGTTTATTATTATTATTACACCAATTTGTTTGAGAAAAAAATTGCTTCCAGGCTTTTTCAGAGAAAGAGACCTTTCATGTCGTATGATATACACACTCATGCATGAGTAGCATGCGACACATTCACAATTCGTTTTGCACAATTATATTTAGCATCCATCAAGCTGATTTGAGCACTTTTCTCTCGTTCTTTCTCACTCTTTAAGTTCTATGAATCTCACTAATAGTGCAAACACACACACACACACACACACACACACACACACACACACACCCATTGTGTTAATGTCCAGGTGTGTAGAACCAATGTGTGTGTGTGGTTGTTGTTAAGGTGACTAATTGGAGTGACTTTGAAAAGTGCCCCAAGATCGATCACAGTTGTCGTGTTGGCACCATACCGAGTGTGACTTCGACCTTGTGATCATATTCGATTCATTTAGAAGCGCCAATTACCATCACTTGATATATATCTGTCTTGCATTCTGTGTCGAAGAAAGTGAGAGAGAAATAGAGAGTGAGAGAGAAAGAGAGAGAGAGAGAGAACAAGAACAAGAGATTTTTGGATTGGTTATTTTTGGCCGATCATCATCATCACCATTGAAATAGCAAACTTGACGAGAGACATTTGCGGGCGGTGTTGTTGATAGAGAAAACAATTAGCTCGTTTGTTCTGTCCGATCTCTCTCTCTCTCTCTCTCTTTCTCTCTCCATTTCAATTACTCCTTTTCTCTCTCTTGGCATGAAGGTGTTAAATTTGGCCCGTATTTGATCTAATCTAAACGTCTTTTGTATATTGAGAGAGAGAGAGGTTTGAATTGAATTGGATCGACACTGGAGACACTTTCCCCACACTGGATCAACTGATCAGTGCGCGCCCAACCTGAGTCCGTGTCTAATTCGATTAATCACTTTCTCTCTTTTATTTTTATACATACTTATAATATATTCAAAGACAATATGACAAGTGACAGGCTAATTTCCGACTCTAAATTGGTCTCTCTCGCTCTCTCTCTCTCTCTCTCTCTCTCTCTCTCTCTCTTTGAGGTGTTGCTAATGGTAGGCGATGGAAGTCAAAAATAGCCTGATGGTGTACATTGATGCCATCACACACATACACAAGCTATTCCAAAAACATTGGAACATACATACTAACTTCAAGTGAACTTTCTCACGCACCACAAAAACAAAACATCTCATTTGATTTGATTTGATGCATGCTAATAATAATAACAATAATAAAAATAATAATACATCAGTTCTTCTCCCCTCTTTGCTGTTCTAATGAAGAGAATCTCAAAGAGCGTAATTAATGTTTGCTTTCTTTCTCCTCGCAACATTCATCATCTTTGAACATCACTGATCAAACGTGGTACAAGTTTAGAAAGATTTTTTTCTAGTTTGTGCTTAGCTACATTTAAACACAACCGCGGAATGAAGATGAAAATTGATTTGAAAAAAGTAGTTGAATTGAAAAAAAGATATAGAAAAGTACTTCCAATACTCTCTTCCTGGAGATTTTCCTTTAGGTAAATTGAAAATAAAATGAAAACTTTTGATGAGCTAGTTGTGTGTGTTTGCATTAACGGAACCGTGTGAATCGACTGTGTCGGATTGTACTCATCTTTGTCGTCGTATACGACAAAGTATATTCACTATAAATAGTCAATCTCAGTCAAACAGCAAGTGAGATAGAGATGAAGAGTGAGAGAGAGAGAGAGAGAAAACTTTCCACTCTAAACTGTCATCCCCCGGGCCAGAAACTCATTTTTACCACTTTCTCTCTTTCTCTCCCTTCATTTTAAAAGTTTCTAAATTGACTATTCTCCAAGATCTACATCATCGTAATCATCAAAGATAACGACGGCAACGATGAAGAAAACGGAGCTCGAGTCTGGGTCAATATCGTAAATCGTTGGAGTGATCACCATTAGAGCATCACAGTTGTTTTCTATCTTCATCTTTAGCAACACCACCACCGAGATGACCAAGATGAAATCAACATACTCGACATAAATAACATCATCTAAACTGGCTAACAATGTAAAAGTGTTTTTTAAAAAGTGAAACTATTTTGAAACTATACAAAGTAATAAGTATAACTCAAAATGCAACTCTCAAATAAGACTCTCTCTCTCTCTCTCTCTCTCTCTCTCTCTCTCTCTCTCTCTCTGTAACATGACTCAGAATCTAGATCTCTAGGTAGAAATGAGTAGCTGTTGTATTGAGTTAAAACTAGAGTCTGAGTCTCGTTAAAACAAAGGAGAAGAGAAGGATATTAAGAAAGTGAGAGAGAGAGAGAGAGAGAGAAAGTGGCATGATGGATTGGATACAATGTGAAAGCAGAAAGCTTAAAGTGAAAAATAGGGTTCACTAGTGCGGTGCTATTGTGTTTGGGAAAAGATGATGATCGCAGAATGATTCACAAGGACAGGTAGAGTGAGAGAAGAAAGTGAGATAGAGAAAGAAAAAATGGAGAGTTAATCGACATCACAAAAACGCCTCTTGCGAGCCATGACAGTGGCCCTAAGACTAAAGGAGAAGAAGAAAATTAGAGAGAAAGAGAGAGACAGAGAGATTGAAGAAGCCTAAAATAGTTTCATTGAGTCGGAAAAGTGCATACACACAAACATCGAGTGATGCACCATGTAAATTGGTATACTTAAGGTAATGTGTATGTGCCGGTTTGTGAATAAGTTCCCATCTATGAATCTTAGCTGTATATTTAGATATGCCCTGACATGCTGGCCATGTTAACCACACACTCACACAGTGGTGAGAAGTACACCAGGATTCGTGAGTTCAATTTATTCAATCAATTCAGGAACATTATTGACAGGAGAAAAGGGAGGAGAGAAAATAATTACAAGAAGAAAATTCCCAAAATATCCATTTTTGATGCTTAAAAATATAATAGATTGTGTTTGTGACCCAGCAGTGTCAGTGGCAATACCACTACGTGTGAACGTGTGAACCTTGAAAAACCAATTGTACGGCCAAAATACGGGATGATTGCAAGCAAAAAAAGCATTCTTCTCGTCTCACATTGGTATGATCGGCTCAATTCACCCAGTAATGGTATTTTTGGCCAATCGACATCGCCACGCCAAAAGTGTGGCAGTGTGTGTGTGTTTGATTGCAAACAAAACGGCAGATGAATAGCGGTGGTGATCATGGAAATCAACTAGGCGACCACCAGACTAATTTGCGAACGGGGTGTTTGAGCCAATTGCACTGCCTCCTGCTGCAACGATCATCATCGCCATCATCATCATCAGCATTTCAAAAGCAATAAGGATCATAGCGTGAAAGTGTTTGTGTGTGTGTGTGTGTGTGTGTGTGTGTGGTACGAGAGAAATGGATCACCCCAACGTGTTAGTGCATTTGTTGCTGCGTCCTTGGCATCACACACTGTAGTGTACATACACGCACACACAACAATGGCGCTCTCTATTCTGCAAAATCTTCACCAATCTTGTCTCTATGCTAATTTACCCATGCCAACTAAGTGTGTGTGGGGTCGCACCACTGGTGGTAGTGCTGATCAACTTAAACGAGTGTGTGCGCGATTCAATTCACAAAACACTCGCTCACACGCGAGAACGAAAGAAAAATGGATTTTGTGACTTCATTAGAATGATAAATATTTTTTTAGAGCTCAATGCAAGTGATTTTGATGGAAAGAATAGTACCTTGGGTGGTTCAATCTCCTGAGAGGGAACGTGAAGGAGAGAGTGAGAATTCGAGAACAAATGAGAGAAAATAAGTGAGTTTCTGGAAATCTACCGTCACGTTAAGGAAAATTGAATTAGCATTGAACGAACCAAATCGAGTACACGCGTGATCCAGATTCCAAAAGAAAGATTTTCAATCGTGATCACATATAGACATTAGCATCTCATTGAATTTTGACATATTTTGCAATTTGTAATTGGTTTTTTCACTATCATTCGTGTTGTCATGGAATCACTTAATGATTTTGGTTATAAAAAATTCCATATTTTACATCGATTTATGGCTAAGAAGTAGTATGTGTGCATGTGTGCATTTTTCTTTTTGTGTATTATGGTGGTAATTTTTTGGCCATTGAAAATTAGAGGGCAAAGATGGAGAGAAATATGGAACAGGGCAGTTATAACTGTTTGTGCCACTGCAGTGGCGAACGACTGTTCCGTTTGTCTTTTGTCTGTCTCATGTGTGTGTGCACTTGAACAAGCCCACTGCCTAATGTCTCTCTTTGAATCAGTGTGCTAGCTCAATGGTTTTGGCACACTGGCACTCGTAATCACACACTGTAAAGTGCCGTTAAGTGGCTGACAATCATCAAAGTTGGCTCGCGCAAAAGCTCGTGCACATGCCAACCTGGTGCTGACTTTCTTGAATTCCAGACAGAATGCGATACTCATCACTCACTAATGCTTAGAACTAATTCTGTAAGCACTTTGCGATGAGAAACCCTTAGAGAAAAAGAAGTATGGTTTGATTGTGTTGAGGCCATACCATAAGTCACGGGCATGGTTTGGCCTCGTTGAGGCTGTCCCGTCCTCGGCCGAGTGATTTGACCGAGAGCCCAGTTGCGTGCACTTTCTGTGCAAACACAAAGCCATCGGATCAGCATCATTTGCCTGGTGGTGATGGTGAGCATCGATCGGTCAGCCTCGATGTCTCCGATGGCCAAAGCTCACTCCATCCCCTCCTCCTATTCGTTTCATCGATTGAATGAGACCAATCAAATGGGCAAACTCGATGTTGGGCAGTTGTAAAGTCAACAACAGCCCATGCAACTTGTTCTTCAAGTCAAACTCAACGACCAAGAACTTTTTAGAAAAGTTAAGGTAAACAGAAAAAAGAACAACGCGACGCGGGTTGTTGCGACAGGCATCCATCGTCATCGATGCTCCAAGTGATGTCATAAAGTTATTGCACTCCCAACGTCCCGCATCACGCGAGACAGTCAGTTGTCTCCAGCTTTCTCACTTTCTTTGAACGCTAGGCCATGTACAATAGATGCGCGATTGACTAACTGGATCAACACTCACATAGACCAATGTATGCCACTGTTGAAATGCAAGCATTAATGTGTCTAAGCCAGTCAATCTGTTCTATGTTCTAACAAGTTTTGTCGTGAGTTTCACAACAACCATGTCAACGACGTGGCAAATGGTTCCCGGTTTCCATGAGAACCACCCACCACTGGCATGTCATGATCATAATGTCATCTGCGATCTGATTCTAATCACAAAAATTAGCCATAAACTTAGAGGAGGAAGGCGTTCTAGATTAGTGGCTGTGGTCGGTTGGCCATCCACAAAACTGGGCAGTGATCGATCGATTGAGGCGGTTTCAAGGTTTCACTTCCAAATCGTGCTTCAAACACACAAAGTCTATTATTTCGATGACGACAACCCGAGGTCCACACATTGGCAGGTTAACGAATTATTTTAAGCCATTCACAAGTGGCAGATATATATTCAAAATATTTGAACAATCCAAGCAAGCCAGCCAGCAACAGGAGCAGTCGATGCTTTTGTGTGTGTGTTATATAATTGTGAATGCGGTGATTGGTCATTGGGAGAGAGAGAGAGAGAGAGAGAGAGAGAGAGAGAGAGAGAGAGAGAGAGAGAGAGAGAGAGAGAGAGAGAGA